>JAJHUR010084358.1:0-26952 GCA_027495735.1 Lutjanus campechanus
TTTTTTTTTTCTCTCCTTTCTAACCTCGTGCCGAATCAGGACTAGATTACCAGTGATCAGAGACGTGACCTGTGACATATGTGGCTAATTTTGTTTGCATGTCACTGCATTTCGCAAGCTATGTATAAACAGAGTGTACATTTGTTCTCCCATCTCCAGCATTGATTCTGGCTTCCCAGTTGACTGTAAGAGAGTTCATTATGCAAACAGAATCACAAATGGATTTTTAAATAGGTTACATCTGCCATGTTGTCCAATGGAGGTCCATTGTTTTTGGAAATCAGTCTTTGTTCTGTCGTTTCAGGGCAGTTAGTGAACTTTGAAATGTAAGACACTCAACTCAAACTCACTTTTAACCATACTAGCAGCATAATGGGCAGTGTTGGTCTGTTTGTGCAGCCAGCCGTCCATCTATCAGCCGTTCAACTGTAGACTTATATAAATATCTCTACAACTATCGTGTGTATTGTTATCCAGTTTTGTACCAACATTAATGGTCTGTGGGGCTGGTTGCACTAACAGGACTTAAGCCTGGTCTTAAGCTAAGTTGGTCTTAACTTAGCATCCAACCTACTAGTTATGCCAGTTGCACCATCTAGGCTTAAGCCTTCTGCTTGCTAAGACCGGGGGTAAATCTTATGTCTAGTCAGGAGCAGTTGTAAAGTCAAAATCTAGCCTGATTAATACAGATATACAGCCTCTAGTCACAAATACTTTGTATTCTGTTCCAAGTTATTCAACTGAACTATGTGGGAAATGAAGCATATTCAGTCAAACATAACATCAGACATAAGAGGAGTAGACAGCTTTTCACAAAATTGACTCCTCACTCAACGACTCAAAATGGCACAATTTTTTAAGGGAGTCAGGGAATATTGCGGTTACTATTACAACTGATAACATCAGTTGAAACAGTGTGCTTATCTCTTTTATATTAAACATTATTTATGTTTTTTGGTATTTCTCTCTACGGCTTCTTACTTGTTCTTATGCTGGACTGCTCACTAGTCATTGTTTTCTTGTGCTGGCTGCACAGCTCTGGTAAGTTCCTCACCTCAATGCATGACAAAATTGCCTTTTCTTTATCTTTGATTCTGCAAAATGTTGCTGCAAATTAGAAATAATTAGTTTCAAATTAGCAAGACAGCGGAATATGGTAAACAATGAATCCTAGCAACACACACTGCTAGGCAACAGTCCTGTGGGCATCCACATGAATATGCATGCAAGACCAGACATAGTTACGACGAGGTTTAAGTGTGGTCGGTGCAACCGACGTTAAGTCCATTCCACAGACTGGTCTAAACTAGGACCGACTTAGCAGACGTAGCAGGCTTATTAAAGACCAGTTGGTGCAACAGGTGCAACAGTGAATCGTACTCATTATGGTCATAACAGACTCTCCCTCTACTTCAAGGTTCCAAGGTAATTTATTAGTCACTGGACAAAACATTGGGCCTCATGCATTTTTCTATTTGTATCTTAACTTTCTCTTACTTCTTTCCAACATGCCACAACAGATACAGATTCAAACACCCCTAACTTCAGATAACTGTGTAAATGTCCATCTGTGCGTATCTGAGTGCACATGCATGAGACTTGTGAATTAGCATAATTAACACCCCAGTAATACCACATAAGACTCTGCACCCTGCCCCATATGTTAGGAAGTTTTCATTCATGAAACTGGCAAAGAAGATCTTTACAAGTTCAGAGACTGAAGTTGTGTTTTTCATGGATCCATAAAGGAAAGTCTGTTTTATCAGCGACTGCAGTGGAATTAAGGGACCTGCTAAGGCAAAAGAATGGGAAAAAAAACAAGTGCTGTTGATGCTGTGTTACTTAGGGTTGTGTGTGTTAAAAGAAATGATTGGATAGGACTCGGGATTTTTTTTTTGAAGAGAATTGCAGTAGAATTATCAAGTGTAATTTATTTTTCAAACTCCAAATTTCTTCAAACTAATGACACATACAATTGTTAGTGAAAACGTTTGGTTTGGATATTAACTGACTTCACTGCACCCCGACTCCCACAGGTCAGGGCCACTCGTAAATTCTGTTGGTACCTAAGAGAAAATTCAAAATAAGAGAAAATTTATAAATGCGTCTCCTGATTCTCCTGAATCACTTGTGCAACTTGAGCACCAAGCTGTAAGATGAGTATTTTTCTTTTATTGTTGACATTTTACAGACTAAACTATTAATCATGAAAATAATTGGCAGATAAATTGATTATAAATGATTGTTAATTGCCCTACTAAGGTGGTGAACATGATAAAAATGCATGTTAGCATTGTCATTGTTAGCGAGTTAGTGTGCCAGTGATAGCATGTACCTCAGAGCACCACTGTGCCTAAATATAACCTCACAGTAACACTAGCATGGCTCGTCTTTATTGGTAGTAACTCATAATGGATATATGTGCTTTAGCTTACAGAACCACCTGAAGTTTCTTCAGTGTGAAAGTTTAAGGCTTATGTAGAGCAACCTATAGTGCTGGAAGCGGGGCCGTGCTGTTTGAAGTTGCCTTCTCCACACTGTGCTCCCAGTGGGTTGCTAAAGACCCAGACATGATCCCCTATTTGATCTGTGGACCTGTGCTAAAGGGCAAAGCCGTGGAGACAAACAACTGGCTAGATAAAGAATTGATTCTTGGTCTCATGTCTGAGTCTTTGAATGTGTCTCATTCATCTGTCATCAATAGCACAGCCAGACTTTGAGCAGAGGGAGTTTGAAAAGGTACTTCCAAGGCTCTTGTGACTTACTGAGCTTTTTCAGAACTATATATCCAAATCTATATTGATATACTGTATATCCGGGCAGCATTGTCCTCTAGCCACAGTGTTTTATATTAATGTGATGTATTGGAACAGCGCGAGACATTCAGGTCAACACTTAAACACAACAAGTCCTGAATCACAACCAAGTTACAGTACATAAACACAGAGCTTCTGGTAGGCTACGATTAAAGAAGGTTCCTTTAATTATTCCTGGCAACTACCCCGCAACTGCCCCCCTGCGCCCCTCATCCCCCCCGGGCCGTCCTGGGCTCACTCCGGCTCCACATCCGACCGTGGCGCTCCTGTCCTCGGGCTCTGTCACTGAGTGGAAGGAGCGAGGAATTAGGACACACCTCAGTGGGCAGTAGCAGGCCGCCGCCCGGCCCGTGGCGCCTGACTCATCCCATTCTCCTCCACTTTTCATGGGCTGACATTCCCATCAGCCCCTGCTCTTACAGGCAGCTCATTGCTTTGACATGCTGGTGAGTTCTCCAACAAACGAGGAACTTTTACCTCTGACCAAGAAGAGTGGGTGAGTACTTGTGAAGCGCGAATCGCTGCAGGAGGCTGTGACTAAAGGCCCAATAGGATTGTTTGGCAAAATAGAAACAGGCTGACTCACTCCGGCTTTTCTGGTATTTAGATGTTGTTTGTGCGGTAAATCCACAGCACTTACATCTTCAAGTGTAAAATACATCTGATGCATCATTTTTGGGTTAAAGAGTGTGGCTGCTGCACATTTCACACACCGAGGCAAATGCTATTGACCCGAAATGTTTTCCGCTGCAGACCACACATCCCACTACAGCTCTGCTCCATTTAGCACATCGACTCCCCTCAGCGTCCAGTGCTGCCAAGTCCGTGGTCCTGTTTTGTAAGCCCTCAGTGGTCCCAGTTCCAGCTGAAGCTGTCACAGGGCAGAGGGCTTATTTTAGATCTGCACTCTAGGTGCCATCCGCCCGTCATTATTGTCAGGGCTGTGGACAAAATGTTGCAGCTTATAAAAGGTTTTCCATGATGTTGTCTTTGTCATAGCCTGTGCTCAGCTGGATTGAAGTTGAATAAAACCTGGGTTATTACAGTATGTCCGTCAGCAAAATTTTGTCTCACGTCATCGGAACAGTGTTACAAAATGCTTAAAAAATGGGGTGTAATAAAAGCCAGCTCAGTATATCCAGGAATTATGGTTGTACTGGACAATCCCTCATGATGTGTATGTCCAGTGCCAATGTTCTGGTTGCCAATATCAGACTTTCATGCAGGAAGCCAGGGTTCATCTCTCACAACAGACCTGCAATTAAAGGTATCCTGTGAATTACTACTAGTAGGACACCCATTGTTGAGAAGTGGGACAGATCATCTAAAAATTTCAGTACCTCTAAAATCAACAATACCTGCTGATAACATAGGCAAAATAACAAAGACAAAGTTGTGTCCCAGATTTCCGTCAACTCTGTCTCCGTCTGTTTACAAAAACATGATTTAATCAGGTATAAAAAGGTTTAGCTGTACCCTAAGGACCTCTGTTCACTTCCTGGTTTAAAGGTGGGAATACTGCTAAAGTACTAATAAGCTTTTATTTTTCAACAAATTCATTAAATAATATTGCCATCAGATGTGTCTCAACCATAACATGTCAACTCCATAGCCCTTCGGAATAAAGCTAAATAAAAATTATGGTATGAAAATGTATATTTGTGATTAGCATTAAGAGAACTCTGAGCAACTTTTAAAAATAAAATGGCTGCTCACTACGACCATGCTGTGAAATTAGAAAGTAGCATTTTGTCAACTCCTTAAGACATCAACTCAGAATACTTATATTTGCCTAAAACTCAGTGCACACTCAAAATCGACCTGAAAATTAAATAAGACTGGCCTTAATTCATCCTTAGAAAATTGTTTGAGCAAACGATGCTCAGTATGCGTCGTAAAAATAAATATATACATAGCAGAGATCACTCCGTTGGAGAACACTCATACCAGTCATGACTCTACAGTGGTGTTTCAGCACGGAATGAAATGTCCTCCCCACAAATGATGTCAAGTACAGACACAAACCTGGCCACAGACTAGTTTTATTTTGGCAATATTACACTATTTTATACTATTTTCAAGCTCATACTTTCATTTTAAGTTGCTACTCAAATAGGTTTACATGCTTTCATGTTCAAAAACATTATTTTTACTTGCGATAGGTGCAGCATCTCTTTACAACCTCTGTCTGAAAGACCTGTGTTTTGTCAATCCAGATGTCAGAGCTCAGAGTCACTTGCAACGCTGAAACGAAATAATTTTTCTTATTGACATACGGTGATTTTCACAATAAATGTAACGCTGGCACTGCAGGCTGTCATGAAGGAGAAGCTTTGCAACACTGGCCTGCTGAGGTGGATAAAACACAATAGATGGTTTCAAGCTATTCTGCAGTAGAGCGTGGGAATGTGCCAAGAAATGTAGCCAATCTATAAAAAATGCTGATATTTAACAGACCACACACTAGCAAACATGGATGTAAACAATGCAGGATTTTCAATAGTTAAAAAAATCAGCTTTTTAAATGAGGAAAGAAATGCATTCAACACTGTTGTTACGCCTCAAGGATGCACAATGCATTTAGTTGAGAAACACTGAATAGCAGAAACTTTGCTTGCAATAAAACTGCAGTGCAGCTTTAAAGGACCAGTGTGAAGGAATTAGTGGCATTTAGTAATGAGGTTATAGATTGAAACCAACTGAATACCACTCACCTCACCCTCCCCTTCCAAGTATGTAGGAGAAACTATGATGGCCGTGAAAAGTGCAAAACGCATTTGTGGCATATTCTGTCAGTAGATCCCCCCAACATCTTACAGACTTGAGTTTTATATTTAAGGGACAGTTCACCCCTGAATTAATGGTTCTATTTATCCATCTAGATTTTTTGGTTGTGAGTTACAGAGTTTTAGAGATGTCAGCTGTAGAGATGTCCAATATAATGGGACTAAATGGCACTCAGCTTGTTAAGTCATGACCTGGTTACTCAGGGTTGTCCACAAACCTGGTTGTGAGCAGTTTCATGTAAGAACAGTAGATTCTAAAGTGGTTCCAAGAGATTCTACTGCAGAAAGAAAATAGTTCTACATGAAACTCACAACAGCGTCTGTGGATTATTCCGAGTAACCGGGTCATGATTCGTTTCTGTGATTTAAAAGATGTCTTATCAAGCCTATGTTAAGACATTCTAAAGACCTGATGCTTAGATGACAAAATCCCCTTCACATTTATTCTAACACGACTTGGAAAGAGTAATTTAAGGGGACAGTAAGTACTTCAGGGATCATTTTGACAATTTAAGGAAGATGCCAGCTGGCCCTGCTGTGAACCCAGCCTTAAAAACTGTCTGCCCGCTTCAATAATGTGGAGGATGGGGGGGGGGGTTGTCCTGCTCTGAAAAAGACACTGTGTTCCTGGTAAATGCGATGTCCCTTTCTCGGTCAGCACTTTAAGCTCCTGTGCTGGTCAGAACAACATCTGATCTAATTGTCTGCCCACCCGCTTCTGCTGTACATTGTCGCTGCTGCTGGTGTGAATCATAGTTTCATCTCCCAACAGTTAGTGTGAACACATTGTGGTCTGACCCTATTTTGTTTGATTATTAAAGTGGATTTTATTACAAGCTCGCATCTCTTTCTCCAGTGAGTCGTGAGTGATTATCTTTATTGAGCCTGTTCAGGGAAGGGTTGTCCTGTGCACTCAAACCGCGATCAGCAACACTTTGCATCACATTAGTGCCTCTGAACGTGACTGTATCTGTGGGCTGCCCAGTAAACATATATGTTGTTTTGTTTTTTGTTTGGGCAACTGAATATCGTGATTAATTCTGCCCTACAAAGACAAACAGCAGTCATTTAGGGGAAAAAAAAAAAGTTTTATTTTTCAGACTGGTTGGCAAACTGCAGGAGCAGATGGAAACTGTTGTAATGGTTTCATTTCATGCCTTTTTTGGCTGATTATTTTAGCCCAAAAATAATTGTAATAAAACCCACACACTAACTAAAAAACTGTTGATACTGCGCTCCGCCTTTGGATAATCTTGGAAGAAACTGCAGTATCTACCAGCATCATGTGTTATTGTCTTCCGTGTCCAGTTTAACTAGTTTGTTTAAGGAAATAAGTTGAGCCAGGCATATATTTTTCCGGTGTTTCCCAACCTTTTTTCCTTCGAGCCCTTGGTAAATGTCTCTTTTTCTAATATAAGCTTGACATGTTTCCTTTTAACAAGCCTACTGTCCTTTTAAATAGTTTTGTGTACAGACTTTTGTATAAATTGTGATCTTAGCCAACATGTGCAAAAACACTGGAATTTTAGTCGCCCCCTCAGAGGGGAAACCCAGACCTTAGGATGGAAACCAATGTATTGGTTGGTATTATTGGCCTGATAATGGCCTATCACAAATATATCAGTATTGACATATATGTTGTCCATCATGCACCAATATTACATCTTTTTTTTAACAGAACATGATACAGATTGTTTTTTTTTTTGTGTGTGTAGGCAACATTTCATGTATATTTGTTTTTTCTAAATCCAAGTTTTTATGTAGGCCTGTGTATATATGAAGAACATAGGCTGATATATCAATATTAGAACTTTATTACTTCCTAATATTGGGAGTAAAATCATCGGTTGGGCCCTAGAAATAAGCTTTATTTAAATTATTTATAGCCCAGAGCTGAATAAAATGTATCTCTGTTGTTAATTACAATAGAATCAAAAGCTATGATGGCAGCGACTGAAATCTGCTAAGCTAATTAGCTTGAGCAGTAGTTTAGCTGCGGCTTTGTCTTCATCATGATTAAATTAACAATAGCTACTGTCTTATTAAAGTATGTAGGATAACTAACTGTATCACCAAGATGTCAGTTCATCAAAATTGTATCATTTACAGATAACAACTGAGAAAAACAGTAATTTAGTTTTAGGTTTAGCTTAACATTTTTTATTACCAGCTAGATTTAACCTGACACAGCTCTGTTATTTTAGTAATGCAATGCAGTTATTGTGGTTTGTCTTAGTTTTTACCTTGTTACTGCAAATTAAAAAAACATTTTACACAGAAATAACACATTTTTATGCCATAATATTTCTTATGGTAAAACTTACAACAAGTCAGATTCAGATCTTTCGACCAAATACTGTATGTCATTAGTGGGTTTTGCTTGTACAGGGAAGAAAAGTCAAGTATCCTATTCAGAGGTGTAACATAGACGTACTGTGTTGCAGACTTGTGACAGTAAAAGCCCCACATAATATCAATGCACAGAAAGATGAGCCGGATTGGCTTATCTGTCTGTGGGGGCAGGTAGTACTTGCATACCAAAGTTTGATTGACACATTTTGGACCAAATGTTTGGGAAAAATCTTTTAAAAAAAAGGTCACTAGACACCGTGTCTGGATTATCATGACGGCTAATGGTAATCCAGACGGCACTCACATCCACACCAGACTGTATAAATGAGTGTATCCCTTCAAACAGTCAAAATATCTGCAAAAAGCTCTAAATATTCAGTGAGACCTTAAGAAGGTTTCTCTCATTTTGCTGGTGGAGGATTAAAACCAGCATTTTGCAGACATATGTCTCTCCCCACCATGTAGTGTCCTGCCCAAAACCCTCTGAACAGTCATGTGTGTACCCTTGGACTGGCCAGAGTCAAAGAGAGGCAGAAGTCACAGGGATATGTTGCCTGTATTGACCTGGAAGTATTTATTTATAGAATTTTTGAGAAAATGTCAAGTTTCCGTTATGTCCAGGCTACATTCTTTTGCCTGCTTATACAGGAACTTAAACTTAGCAACCTTCACTGTACCTATGCCATTAGACGTCAGCACTCTCAGTTTTGTCTGTACAGTATCACCCATAAAATCAGGATGAAGGAACTTTTTTTCTTTTTTTTTTTTATAAAATGAAATCTAAACATTTAAACATCTAAACAAGTTCAATATTCCCTGAGGCAATATCAGAGGTTTCTTTCTGGAATCCAGTTCTGTCTTGACAGCTGTGTGGCAAATTTAGTGGCAGTGGGTGTGTTTGAGGGGGGGTGGGGTGGAGATTTATCTTGGAAAGTCATGTGAGGAATCCTAAAATTCAGGTGATGTGGAATGCTGCTGAGGGCTAACACGGGCTAAATCTGGGTGTGCTAAACCTCCCTATCTAGTTAACCATGCAGGCCGCATGTGATTAACACGTAAATACAAGTGCTGCTGCTGAGTCTGTTTGTTTTCATGTCACCTCTGTCCTCATGACTGCATTCATACCTCCTATCACAGGCCTCTAACGATCCCACTGCTGAAATGATTACTAGATTAATGTTGATTGATTAATCAGTTACGTCATTTATCGCATTTTTCTAGTTTGATGTTCTCAAATGTGGGGATATTTAGATTTTCTCTGGATTACATGTTTGTAAATGAAATATATTTGGGTTTTGGACTGTGAATCAGAGAAAGTAAGCAAACTGAAGACGTCAACTTGAGGAAAATATCAGCATATCTGATACTGGCAAAAATCTAATATTTGTGCAACCCTAACCTAGATGATGAAAATAATCAGTTGCAGCCTTACTCTATACAGAGCAACCGTTGAATGTTAAGGATACTGTCCTGCTGATGCTCAGCTCATTATCATCTGAATGCTGTTCATCAATGCAGATATCGGGCCAATATTATCAGCCCGATACTGGCCTATCACAGCTACGGTGGCACGTATTGGTTGCAGATTGTTTTGTTTTTTGTTAGCTTCAAAGGCAGTATTCTGATAATAAAGCTGTCCTACCACATTGTAGAAACAGCTCAGCTTTCTTTGCTGCAGCAGGTTTTTGTGTGTGTGCGTGTGCATGTGAGTGTGCGCGCACGGGGAATCTCCTCCTCAGTCGGTCCCTCCCCTTCACATTAGTGTT
The DNA here is from genome assembly GCA_027495735.1 of Lutjanus campechanus. NCBI lineage: Eukaryota > Metazoa > Chordata > Actinopteri > Lutjaniformes > Lutjanidae > Lutjanus > Lutjanus campechanus. The sequence goes on from JAJHUR010084358.1 coordinate 9,721, forward strand.
GTGCGTGTGGTAAAAGGCGGTGCTGCAGCACCACTCACTCAGTCAGCCCACAGCTCAGAGAGCTCTGCTCAGCATCCTCCACACCGCCGCCGGGACTCCAGGCAGCCAACGCTCCTCTCTAAACTTCCTCCATCTCCGCTCTTGGAATTTCGATTTAAGCTATTCTTTGAGGGGAATTTCTCCCTTTTTTCTTCTTCTCTAAACTGGCTCTGACGCGTGATTTAAACGCGCAGCCTGACTTTTTTCCCGATGTGGAGCTTTAAATGTTATAACAACAAAACAAGCCGCTGTTTGGACTCGAGGTGGGACGCGGTGTTTGCGTTTTGGATGTGCGGATCTTGGAGCTCTGCACACCGGCTCAAGCATCCAAAGTGCTGCTAGTATTAGTGAAAAGACTTTAAAGACTTTGTGCCGAGGCCGGAGGAGGTGGAAAGAGAAACCCCGGTCAGTAGCGTAGGAGTGAAGATGGTCCAGAACGTAATTCTGGTGTTTTTCCGCAGGAGACTGAGCCAGAGGCCGGCCGTGGAGGAGCTGGAGAGCCGGAACATCTTAAAGCGTGAGTACTCCATCCAGCCGCACTACAAGGTTACATCTCCACAGCCAAAAATGATAAGATTAGGATTATCTCTGATGGCAAACCACCACGCGGAGATTTGGATAAATCTCAGACAGGACGTGCTGCGTTTTGAGTCGATCATCTGCTTTTAATTTGAAAAGAACGTTCATGTTAAAAAAAATTGACAAATAAGTTGAGTTTGTTGACTTTGTAGTTCAGGCCTCTGTTTAAAAAAATATATGTTTATCTGTAATATCTCCGTAGTAACTATTGGGATGTGGGGCTGAGTCATTATTTCAAAATAAAACGTTCACACAGTTTTTATTACTATTAGTATTTTAAATCTTGATTACTTAGCTGAAATAATTAGAAATAATTAGTTTATTAATCAATGAATCGATGACTAAAAATTATATCCGTTAATAGTTTGAGTCATTTTTCAAGAAAAATCTCCAAAAGTTGTTTCCAACTCCTCCGCTTTTTCAGTTTTATATCATTGTAAACTGAATAGCTTTGGGTTTTGTTCCAACAAAACAAGTAAACAGGAGACCTGACTTTTGGATTTCTTTCATATTTTCTGACATTATGAATCAATTGAGAAAACAACTACTCACTGTCTTATTTTTATTATTATTATGATTATTTTTTACATGTTTGCAGTGGATTGTTCAAATATTACCATGGACATATTACTTTCATGTCCACTAAATGATACACCCCAGGGTTCAGCAATAAGGATTGCCCACTTGTCTGGGGTAAATAAAATACCACACTGGGCAATCTAGCAACCCACTTGCCAATTGCACGAGGGGTAAAAAATTAATCGTTAAATAAATTTTATATACCAAAATAGCAGAAAATGCTGTTTTCAGCCTCTCAAATATAGAGTTTTTCTACTTCTCTACGTTTATTATGATATTATACAAAATCTTTGGGTTTTAAACTGATAAAACAAGACTTTTAAAGACATCACTTTGAACTTTGAGAAACTGATGGATATTTTATAGACATCGTAAACATAACATAAACATGACAATTAACTTTAGTCTTTGTTGTTATTTGATATCCGTTAATAAATAAAACAGTTTGTACAGGGGCAAGTAAAACTTGACTTTGGACAAGTAGATTTCTGACCCACTTGCCCCAAAATCAATGTAATATTTCCATTAGGACTTAAAATCTCGGCCATTCGAAATAGTTTGCTGACTACCTTCGACAAGTGGATTTGAGCTCATTTGAATCCTGAATGACTTTAGCTCCCCGCTGAAGCCATCACTGTTTTATTCAGAAGAATAACGTCTGTGGGGAGAAGGTGTCAGATCGTAGCACTTTAGGCTGTGAAGGGAGCCAAGCTGCCCCGACAACACAGAACGATTATGAAACCGCCCTGCAAGGAATGAAGTCCCACATTTGTAGCGAAGAACTGTGTCTCCCGGGTTGAGACGGGCCACCTGTGAGCTCTGAGCAGCTGGCTGTTTCATCACTGACCCCGTCTCTCGCTGCACGGGAGCGTGTGTTCATGCTAAACACTCCCCCCTGTGCAACACAGCGCGTTCGTTCCCTCAGTTTCCTGGCCACAAACTCAACGCAAAACGCAAGTAGTCGAATCACATGTTCCAAAAGAGTGGAATACACTCAGATGGTGACAGGTGCCAGCCTCGTTTTAAGCTGCCAAATAGCTCAAAAAATTTTGGAATGGGAAAAGGAGAGAGATTAAAAATGAATGAAGTGACATCTAGTGATCTTTCTGCTCCATCTAATAAAGATAAATCCTATTAGTGCTCTAATCTGCCCACGTCTCACTCTCTAACTCACATTCAGCACTGATCCAGAGCTGAAGTCAGTACTCAGCACAGTTAGCAAACCGCCTCACTTAGGAGTATCGATGGTGGGGAGGATCAGACATATTAGCTCAGTTAATCACACACTTCATCAACTGTCCAGTCCCATGATAGAAACAGTGACAGTGTATTTACTCCACATGACTGATCCTCTCCAAAAAGTCTAGATATTCCTGATTTAAGTGAATCCCATTTGATCTCCAGCATCACTGAAATATAGTCCTCATAACTAGATGATTTTGGCTTTTGGTCCTAATGTTTGTCTTTTTTGTGTCAACAGAGAGAAATGACCAGACAGAACAGGAGGAGAGGAGGGAAATCAAACAGCGGCTCAACAGAAAGGTAGGCGGCTGCAGTGATCTGAGCACTTTCCTCCAATCTCATCCACTTAATCCCACATTTGGGCGACACACCAGCCCCTCATGGGGACTGTCGACCAGCCAAAACAGAACCTTAATACCCGACCTGCTGTTGCTTTTGATATTTAGCTTCTATCACCATTCATCTCTTTGGCGATTGAATGCATCAATGAGCAGACGGGCTGATGGTAAATCTTTATTTTCCAGCTGAACCAGCGGCCAACGGTGGACGAGCTGCGGGACAGAAAGATCCTCATTCGTTTCAGTGACTATGTGGAAGTGGCCAAAGCTCAGGACTACGACAGGCGGGCTGACAAGCCCTGGACCAGACTGTCAGCTGCTGACAAGGTAGCTATAAAAACCATCTCACATCAGCAACACTGACCTTTGTACATATTAAAATGGTGCAAGAATTTGATTCAGTGGCCATACTCTTGACATCTTTTTGTGAAACAGACCTGCGTCAGCCTCTCTGCAGGGCTTCTGCGGGACTTCAAGGGTCTTAAATTTAGTTTCCTCAAAAAGTAAAAAGCCCATAGAGAGTCATAAGGATTGTGCTGCAGGACGCTGTTTACTCCTTTTTCAGTCAGCACCATCTCACCTAGAGGAGCAGCCGTAGAAGAGAACTTATGAGTTAAACATTTTTGATCATTTAATCCATCTGTCTAAATCCAGGTTAAATTAAATAGACAGACGCATCCATGTGTCAACATCCAACTATGCTATTTGCATTCGTCATGGAACAGTTGATGTGGCTATTCACACCCACATGGCAAAGACAAACTATGATGTTTTGCTAAACCTAACCAAGTAATTTTGCTGCCTAAATCTAACCAAACAGTAACTGAAAATAACAATAATAATAATAATAATAATAAAAACCCTGAAAATAATAAGTCAGTGGCCCAGGTGTAAATAGGGCCTCTGACCGTGTGACTATTCTCATCCAGGTGCAAATAATCACTCTGGAGTTTTATTATTAGCAGTACTGGTATTATTATTTTCAATTTGTAGGTTAGTTAGGTTTAGGCACTTAAAACAATTAATTAGTTTTAGTAAAAAATCATGGCTTGTAATGGCTATTTACACCATGGGTGCAAATAGCATTTTTGGCTGCAATGATAAATCAATTATTAAATTGAATCTGAGTCATTTTTCAAAAAGTTTTTAAAAAATCTGATTTCAGTTTCTTAAACGTGAATATTTTCAGTTTCTTCACTACTTTATGACAGTAAACTGAATATCTTTGGGGTTGAGGACAAAACAAGACATTTAAGGATGTTATCTTGGGCTTTGGACAACACTGCATAACATTTTTCACCATTTTTATGACATTTTATAGACCAAACAACTAACTGATTAATCAAGTAAATAATCGATGATGAAAATAGTTAGTTTCAGCCCTACTATGAACACCTGGGTGCCAATAGCATCTGTCCTAATTTAATTGAATATATCATAAGCAATTATTGATATGAATGAGAAGTGCTGAAAAATGTAATATAATAATTGTAGGCCATATCATCCTTTCTGGGTTTTTGTCCTACTTTGGCTGCAATGATCATGAATGAGTTATTAAATTGCGTTCTATGTGGTATTAAAAGTGTCTTAAAACGTCTTGAAAGTGAGTCAGTAAACCCTGCAGAGACCCTGTCTGTCACCACGAACATTTCTAATTCAACCTCCTGGTTGTCACAGACTCTGGTTGTGGGTGTGAAAATGGGTTAATGCTGGCAGTGTTCGAACTCATCATCAACGCCTCCCTTTCTTTTGACATTAAACCCAGTTAAGCTTACATAATCTGCACCTAAACCACAGATGCTTCTCCATTCACCACCTGAGCGACTGCATCCATGTATGATGGGACACACCTGGGCTTGACGCTCGTTGTCACTTTTTGTTTCCCGCAGGCGGCGATACGGAAGGAGCTGAACGAGTTCAAAAGTAACGAGATGGAAGTTCATTCTTCGAGCAAGCATCTGACAAGGTCGGTTTTGAGCACCCATTATTGCCTCCTTTTTGCTCCTTTTGTGCGCTCTGATGATGTCTTGAGAGGGTCAGTGTGACTTTGTGCAAAGACTCGAAGGTGCATTATCCAACAGTTACACATCAATGAGTGCACACCCTGCAGCACAGGGCTTAAATTTAGCTGCGAACAGGCCCCTTGAGATGAAAAAGTTGCACCCTTTTGCACCACCTTTCCACTATAATAAATGTCCATGTATATTTAGCTTACGCTTGCTTATGTCAAGACTCTCTGTGGCTATAAAAAAAAACCCTGAATTAGCCGAGGTGGTGCTTACGCAAGAAGACCCCATTTTTGAGAGAAGGCCATTGGCTGCTTTTAAGAGCACTGTCCATTTGAGCTAATAATAGAACTCTTGATTGATGAACACTAGTATGGAAATATTTTAGCCCACGCTCACAGTTTCCCCTCTTCTCTCCCCTCGCAGGTTCCACCGGCCTTAGCAAGGTTTCTTCTGTGAAGAGTTGCTGATATCTGGTTCTGTCAGTGAAGACCTTGCACGGAGTCTTCCAAAGCGCCCTGGCCCACAGTCAGTGGGCATCCTGGTATTTGTGTCCAGCGAAACCTTGGAGGCTATGTCTCTAGAAATGGAGCTGCCGCCGGTAGACAGGGATGCTGCATGCAGCGAGCTCCACTTCTGCTCAGAGGAACATGACCTTAACCCTCACTTCACCTGGTCGGAGGAGCGGGAAGAATCGAGGTCCTGTATTCGCCATAGACGAGCGGAGACTTTTTTTTGTAAACAGACTCTTTTGAATGACGTCCTTTTTGATGCCACAGGGGGGAAATGTGCATGTGACCGAGTTGACCAGTCCCACTCCAGTATCAGTAGTCACATCCCCGAGCTGTGTCTGAGTCTCACCGATTCAGTTGACGATGTTTCATATCAACAGTGTAAACAGAAACCTTGTCTGTGTCGAAGACAAAAATCCCTTTGTAAGCACTATTTATTGTCTGCACAATACAGGTTTTCAATTTGTAAAAAGCTGTGTGTTTGTCTTGTGTACAGTGTCACTTTGGTGGGTTCTTCCTAACATATTTTAAAAAGAACAGTTCACCTTTAAATCAAAAATACAGATTTTTTCCTTGTCTCAAATATACAAAAGGCATCCATTGACCAGCCGTGACCAGTGACCAGCCAGTCAGCGTCTACAGATCTACACACATGCACCACACGATGGTTCACGTCATGTGTACAGAGATAAAGATAACATCACTGCCGCATTCAGTGCTCCTGGTCTCAGCCAGACACACACGCCCTAGCATGTTGTCTGCATCAAGAGGAGCAATAGGCTCCAAATCTTGTAATATTTTATTATGAACATACAAGTAAATTTATATTTGTGTATTCTGTCTTCTATAGTTTTAGAAAGAAAGGAAATCAGAATCAGCAGGTCCGACCTTTAAAAAAAGATAAAATCGAAAACCATAATCAGCCAAGAAAATATCAATTGAACTAGATGGCACTTGGCTTGTGGTGCTCAAAGCACCAAAAAATACAAGTCAACAGCAATGTCTCCACAGACCTTGTATTTTTTTTCTACCAAACTAGACCCACTAATTGTTTCAGGGTGAAATCTAGTTCAGTGGTGCCAACGTTATAGCTCAGCTGAGGAGGACGCCATTCATTTTTATATTTCACACTGTCATGAACAGGCTCGTTCACGAGCAGAGGTACGCCTCCTTCTTTTATGCAGAAGCACATACAGGGTTCTTACAGTCACTGGAAATCCTTGAAAACATTTGGATTTTAATGTAATGTTTTCAAGGTTCAAAAACCTTTGATTTTGGATAAAGTCATTGAAACTGCTTGAAATTGTAGTTCCGTTACTTTTTAAATAAATCGCTCTCTGAGTGAATACTATGAAGATAAAAGAAGAAAGTAAGTCAGAGTGGACTACACTGAGTGTGATCCATCAGTCTTGTTTGTGTGCCCTCTGATGGAACACTGAGTGGGAGGCTGACAGATGACAACATGCCGGGAGGTTGCTGTTTCAAAGAGCGTAGGCTTGAGAAAAAAAAAAAAACAGAAAGGGATTTTATCCAAACATAATTTTGGTTGTTAATAGCAGAATGACATCTGATTTAATGTGATGAAGATATGTATTATATTTAAATACGTAATTTACCACAGCTCTAAGTTGCTGGAAAAGCTTAAAAATGCTTGGAAAGTGCTTGAATTTAACTTTGGAAAAAGGCACAGGAAACCTAACCGTAACTCAAATGTATTTTTTTTCTTTGATCACCACAAGCAGAGTGCCATCTAGATCCATTATATTCAGCAGAAGGCAGACATCTCTATGACCGATTGCTCCAAAACTCACATCAAAGCAATCTAGATGGATAAACAGTACTACATGTAAGCATTAAACTTTGTACTTGTGATATTGGGGTGAACCTTCCCTTTAATATCATGGCATAACGGCAATGTGTAATATTTAAAAATGCCTCACAAAGGTCAGAATTAGGTGATAACACGACTGACTACACTTAATAAATGGGCTGTAATCCCGTTTAGATTAATCTCAGCATGTCTGTGCTTTAGTAAGCAGATAATAAAGTCACCTTCATCAGATCAAACAGCAGTTAGTTTACAAATGCAGGCAGTGACCTGTTTCTTCTCATCATGCATACCGTGCATTATTCTCTGACAAAATGAGAGCAGGCGTCATTTGTAGGGAATTAAGCAGGTTAGTTAGGTTAAATCCGCTCACGGAAAACAAGTTCACCTGACTGCATTTGTCCGATTTGGAGCAAACTGATCTAATAAGTGAATGAGAAACAAGCCATTGTGTCTGACTTACACACTTACTCCTGAGCTCATTATTCCCAGACAAACACATTAAAATGATAGACACTGTAGGTGCACATGAGGTCACCGGAAAGCCTCTTTCAGAAGGTAGAAACCTCTTAACCGATATTAAATTTGGAAAAAATAAAAAATAAAAAATCAACCCTGTTATGGTAACATCTCTGTCAGGCACGTTCAGTTTTTAGCTTCTTTACTGACATCAAACATGCTTGTTATGTGAGTCACAGCCTCCATCCTGGCACCGGTGGAGGAACAGATGGTAGCTCCAGGTTGAATTGTGATGTAGTCCAGGACCGCTCGCTGTCTGTAGTAATGACACGAGCGGCTACTGGCCGAGAGCTGGGGCAGCTGATCGAGACCAGTCCGGTCCAGAACTGCCTTGCTAACCTGTGGAGCTGCGTGGGAGGAACAAGGGGATGCTCTCATGGGTGTGAGGGGGATATCCTGACTTCCGGGTATCCCTCAGAAGGGTGACGGCCAACACACTACTGAACATATGTTCAGTAGTTTTTTAGCTTACTGTAAGCATGATGACTCTTTGGTTCAAAAATAGGCTTCGGATTATAAATCACGTCATATTTTTTCCATATATTCCTGAAAAACACTGCCAGTAACTTAGCTGCATTGCATATGGAAAATACACGTCACTCTGAGCATCCAGAGCGGCTATTTTTAACCACAAAAAATACATCCTGTACATCGTTTTAAAGAGAAATAATTAGCATCGCAAAATAACTCAAGAACACCAAGTCATTCTTTTCAGATATCAAGTTATTATTCTGCAAAACTAAGTCATTAGTTGAGATACCAAGTCATTTTTGAGCTATCATAATTTGTAAAACCACGTTATTATTTTGCAATACCAAGTCATTTTATGTGACACCAAAAAAATCACATCATGGGTGTAACAGTGGTATCCTGACTTAGATTAGTACAGGCCGACATGCTGATTTTAGTTTACTGTAGGCATGATGATTCTGGTTCAAACATTTTTTTGAATTATACTGTAAATCATGTCATATTTTTCTCTGCATATTCCTGAAAAAACTCTTTGCCACCAGTTTAGCAGCACTGGATAAAAACAACACACAATGTCACTGTTAGTCTCTGAGGAGCACCCGGAGCTGTTATTTTTAACCACAAATTAGTTTCATGTTAACAAAATATTGCCACAGCTATTCATGTGGACTGGCCGGTGACCTGTGGAGCTACGTGGGAGGACACAAGCTGATGCTCTCATGAGCGTGAGGGGGATATCCTGATTTCTGGGTATCTCTCAGATGGTTGAAGGCCGCGTAGGTTTTAGCTTACTGTAAGCGTTCAAAAATAGGCTTTGGGTTGTAAGTCATGTTTTCATATTTTTTTTCCCCTGTGTATTCCTGAAAACCACTTTGCCAGTAATTCAGCACCACACACACACAACAACAACACAATGTCACTGTTACTCTCTGAGGAACAGATCTGTTATTTTTAACCACTCATTAGCTTCATATTAACAAAATGTTGAAAAATGAAGAAATATTACAAGTGACCGAGTTCTTTTACATACTAAGCCACTATTTTGGAAAATTAGGTCATTAGTAATTCTTTATTTTACAATAGAAAGTCGTTATTTTTCAATACTAGATCATTATTTTGAGATGTTAAGTCATTATTTTTTCATTTTGCAAAACTAGGTCATTACTAAGTCATTATTTTGTGATACTAAGTAATTATTTTGTAAAACTAGATCATTACTAAGTCATTGTTTTGCAATAGTAAGTCATTTTGCAATGCTAAGTCATTATTTTGAGAGATTAAGCCATTTTTTTTGACATATTAAGTCATTATTTTGCAATACTCAGACAGCATTATGTGATACTAGGTCATTGTTTTGCAACACTGAGTCAAAAATAGGCTTTAGATTATGAATCATGATTCATGTCATCATGTTTATTTAATATATCCCCAGAAAAACTCTAGTTTTCTCTTCTAGTAATTTAGCATCATTTCATATTAACAATACAGCGTCACTGTTAGTCTCTGAGGAGCACCAGCAACTGTTATTTTTAACCACACATTAACTTCATGTTAACAAAATACTGCTTCTACAAATATTTATGTCAACTGCCCGGTGACCTGTGGATCTGTGTGGGAGGACACAAGGGGATGCACTCATGAGCCTGAGGGGGATATCCGGATTTCTGTGTATCCCTCAGATTGGTTGAAGGCCACATAGAACGTATTTTCAGCAGTCTCTAGTTTACTGTTCAAAAACAGGCTTTGGATTTTAAGTTGTGTCATATTTTGGACCATTTTTCTTATTTCCGTATTTTCCTGAAAACCACTTTGCCAGTAATTTTTGCAGCATTGCATAAGAGCAACACAGAACGTCACTGTTAGTCTCTGAGGAGCACCCAGAGCTGTTATTTTTAACCACACATTAGATTCATATTAACAAAATGTTGCTTCTACAAACATTCATGAAGAAATCATCATACACTTGAGACTAACAATGAAGAAAATATTACAAGCGGCCCAATTCCTTTACTCCAAAGCGCACAGGCCATAATAGTGTTTTAATGATGTAACTCATAATCACTGGGACCCATAATGATGCATCAATTTTTGCATTTCAATCTCAGCCAGTCCCCAGAGCCAACGTCACTATTGAGCATGTTGGCTCCTAATATGGTGACTTCTTATATAACTACCGGCAATAAGCACAAGATGACAGCCCCAAATAAAGGCAGGCACAGCGCTGCGAGGCGAGGCGGCATGGATGTGTGCCCCAACAACACACTGGCATGACAGCTGAGACTGTTAGTGAGGAAGAGCATCCATACAAACGAGTGCCATGGAAGAGCAATGAAACCCAGGCAGCCCCGGAGAACCGCGGGCAGGTCTGTGTTTGTTTCTGGTGTAAAAGGTTTAAGAGAAACAAGCAGGGGACGTACCAAAGCCTCGCAGCACTAAGAGCATTTTTGCACATGCCTTTATCCAGTGTGCCTCACAATAAATGCTCCAGTGGAATAAGTCATCGTCTGTGAATCCAGTAATTACAGTACAAGCAACCTACAGAGGCCAAACGCAAGACACGAAGGGTTGCAAGGTTGTGAGTGCCCTCTGCGAGCCCTGCGGCTGTAGAACGTTGTTACTTTTCTGCATAGACTGATTACAAATGTCTCCAAAGATAGATGAAGTTTTGAAGAGCGCTCAGTGTGGGATAATGAAGACAAACCAGCCCACCACTCAATCCACAACAATATACAGAACAGTCTTTTTTTTTTTTGCTATCATAAGAGTTGATGCTGACAGAAGAGTATTATGGCCAGGGTTGAGGGAAATTTTTTATTTTATTTTGCATTTTAAAAATAAAGTCAAAATGTTGAAAATAAGGTTGAAATGATGAGAATAAAGTTGAACTTAGTGCCAGAAATAAGAAGAATTAATTCACAGAAGGATATTCTGTGAGCCACGTCGAAGACGAATTTCCACTGCTCTGCAATGGACAATAAAGTTCTTTCTGATTCTGATTTTTTTTTTCTTTCTGCAGACCAAATAGCAAGCTGGAGCCACAGACCGTATATTAAATAGGCTTAAATCCTAATAACAATAATACACAATCTATGGTTGTATCCCCCCGCCCGCTCCTCCCCAGACTCAGGGAAGCTTAGGCAGGCTGCACCGCAGGAGCGCAAGACACACGATGAGTCCCACACTGTAAGCTGATCAACTGTTTATAACTCTGTCAATTATTAACCCTGAAAACAAAAGCCCACTGCTCTGAAAATACACACCGGTCTTTGACTTCAGTGACTGCCTGTCTCACTGCCTGCCAGACTCCATTAAAATATTACTCAATTTAACTGTTATAAACATCTACTCGTTCTACAAGATTATTAATGATTTCTCACAACTCATAAACAGACACAAACTCATTCAGCGAACATTTGGCATTAATTTGAACTCTAATTAATGAAACGGGCAAACAGAAAAATAATTATTCCGGCCCAGAACAGAAATTTCAAGAGAAGACACTGCAGCTGTAGCGGTGTTGTTAGAGATGCAAGTACTTCAACTTAACATGTTTCTTTGATCTCTGATGACATATCGCGATCATTTTATGATTCATTACAGCAAATATTTTGCAGATTTCTCCTTGAAGAATAAAGCTGAAGAGGAGAAAAGCTCAACAAAAGGACTGACATTTACAATGTACATTCATAAGGTTTTAAATGAGGAAAAATTGTGAAAACAAAACACGTTAAATTGCATCAGTTTGTTAGATGGAATTATTTTGAAACAAACAGTGGTGGAATACCATTTTAGGTCCTCTGTTGCTCTACATCTCAAAGATAAAGGTGTCTTCTTACTCCACTTCATTTATTTGACAGCTTACTAGATATGATACCTTGCAGGTTAAGAGGATTTTTCCAATTGTCCTGCAGCATAAAAAGTAGATAGAATTAGCTCTACCTAGACCATCAACAACAAAATTATGAAACTATTTTTATATGTTTATGCATCAGTAATAATAATCTGATAACATAATAACCTATACATCTGGCAGGAGCAATTATGCAGCACTTTTACCTGTACTTAAGTATTTTTCCATTGAACCATGGCTACTTAATACCTCTGAACACAAAAATCAAACACACCTTGACATTTTCTGTATTTTGAATGGAACATGTAAGGTATTAGATATGAGCAATGGTGCCATCTAGTGTCCCATAACTGCAACATCTGACTGCTTCAAATTGCACATGAAATTGTCAGCGTTCCTAGAGTGAGCGTCTGGTGAGTGTACAGAATGGTGCTGCAGCAGAGTAGCACTTCAATCAACAATCTGCATGCACATTTAATAGCAAATCATAGAATTCCAATTTTCTTCTCGATTTTTTTTTTCTAACCCATAAATCCTAATTATTGTCACATTTATACTGCTTTGAAATATCGTGTAATTATTTTATGATACTAAGTAGTTATTTTGCAATTGAAAGTCATTATTTTGAAATACTAGGTCATTATTTCAAGAAAGTTTCTCACATCGGCAAAAAAACGAGCTTCCTTACTCACAAGATCATGACTGAAAATGCTGTATGGGCCTGTTATAAACATGACTGATGTAAACAAATCATTCATAATAATATCAGAGGAAATTATAACTTAGATGTAGTTGTATTTAAAGACCTGTTTAAGAGTTATAGCCGGTTGTTTTTCATTTGTTTTTATTTTTAGAGGTAGGGTTAACCTTTTGTTCACATTTGGCTCACAGACTGTACCTTTAATGAGCAACTTTATTTTAGTTTTCTCTGACTGATGGGTTATGGATTTAGACCTGACATGCTCAGTAATGTTTTGGGTGCTCAGATAGCTGCTATCATGTTTAAAGAATGCCATACAGCTGCAGTGACTAATGCAGATGGAAGAATGCCCTCCTGTGAGCCAACCGTCTCAGCCTGCCAGAGCGCTCTCTGGAATCCGGCCTCTCATATCAGTGGAAACTTTTTAGTGAAAGGTCAGCGCCGTTGGGGATCTAAGGTAACTGGTCACAGTGCAACAGAGGAGCTAACACTGCTCCCTGTAATCCTCCTCTAAAAACAAAACAAGCCTCAAAAGAATGAGGTCGATCATAACAGAAAGTACACAGTTCAAACAAACAAGCTGTTCAGGTCACCAACGGATCATTAAGTCCTCCCTATTTGTGTGAAATCAGCAAAGACTATGGATTTGTAACCTTGTGCAAATTCTGATAGAACAACAGCGTCTGTCGAACTCAGACTGTTGATCGTTAAATTGGGTCACCAGACGTGCTGGAGTGCAAAGTGAGCAAATTCTTCCGTAGGTCTGTACAGAGGTGGCAGGGATTTCATCTAAATAAAAGCTCAGCAGGAACCCAGCAATCCTTCCATGACCTGAAGGAGACTGGAATATTTTAAAGGGCCACTCCACCTGTTTTACACATAAAGTCCAGTTTACTTGTACTAAGGTGGTATCATCTCGGTTATCTCAGCTCTGGTTTGAAAGCCAAAGGGCCCTATCTTGATGATTTTTTGGTCTTAAGTTCATGGCACAAGTGCATTTAGGGCATGTCCAACTCCACTTTGCTAATTAACTTTTGAAACACTATGATTAATAGTCGATGGGTTGAAGGTGGGTGAAATACAGTGAAGCGTCTCCCTGTGCACATTTACGCATGAGACACAGCAGCATGACTGACTCGACATTAATTACTGAAAGCAGCCTCTCTAATCATTAAAGTAACTTGACAGGACAAAGGAAATTCTCCAAAGGATTTATACAGCTGTTTTATTCCAAACAATTTCAGTGTATGAACTTTGACTGTGTGAGATGTTTCAGATGAGTAGAAGAACAAAAGACATGAACAAACATTGGATCTTGTCTGATCTTGTCAAATTTAAACAATCAGTGAAGCTACAGCTGCTGTGCCTTGTGCGTAAAAGCGCACAGTATCTTTTTCCAGTCTTCACTCTATTTGACCCACCTATAACTCGTGTTATTTTGTTAATTTTTATGACTGTCAGATTAACTGCAGTGCCCTAGAATCAGAGTGCACACTCATCTTACTATCTGAATAATGTGTCCTTTAAATAGCAGGAATATTTTTTAGTCCACGTTTTTGTAGTTTAATGGTGCTTTCGCCTTCTGCTGCCTCAAGATGATCACACCTCATATTAAGACGCACAAATGGGCACAAGTACATACACAACATGGGTACTGGGCATGAAAATGACAACAGCCTCAGTCAGAAAATAGCAATGACAGCTGTGCTGTGTGCTAGGCAGTATATGGAATACAAAATTTTTAACCGTAGGTGTGGGTTGTGGTGTGCTTCTAAACTGTATTATGGGATATGAAGGATCCTGTGTTTTTGGAGATTGACACCTACTAAAATGCAGTGGATTAAAAAGTACTGGTAATATTTGACTGTAGTATATAATGTAGCGAAGGAGAAATACAGTATGTGGCAAAGTACCTCAAAATTATAGAAACATACTCAAGTAAATGTACTTAGTTGCATTCCACTACTGCTTTTAATGAGTAAAGGGAAACAGGTACCATGTAACGGCAGTGGGGAAGCTGCTTTAAAAGCAAAGCTTTGCAAGTGACTTTTTACTTCACACTGAAAGAAGTGGAACTGCAGCAAAGCCACCCTAGGGAGAAATCTAGTTTGGTTAACTCAAGCTACTCAAAAAAATGGTAATTGTCAAATCATGTGACTCAAAATGATTGCAATATATAATACAAAAGTCCCATGCCAGAAAGAAATGTCACTCAATTTGACTTTATTGCAAAAAACACCCACCTCTTCACAGGTCATATATAAACCACAAAAATGTGCTTATTTCCAATCATATTTTTTGTTATATCATTATTGTTGTTGTTTTCTTTTTCTTATCTGTGCTTCATTTCTATTCTTGAGTGGGAGCAACTGTAACATGACCCCATTTCCCCCTAAAGATCAATAAAGTATTTCTGATTCTGATTTCTGAAATGCCCTACTATTCATGAAAAGTGCACGGAATGTCAGCTTTGGTTTTATATAAATTATCCATCAGTCAGTAGAGAAGCAATGGTAAAATAAAAATTTAAAGAATTATTCCTTTCCTTCTATGGCCCAACATTTAGTTTAGTTTCAGTACTTAACCACACAAAAAATGCTAAAGAA
Source organism: Lutjanus campechanus (assembly GCA_027495735.1). NCBI lineage: Eukaryota > Metazoa > Chordata > Actinopteri > Lutjaniformes > Lutjanidae > Lutjanus > Lutjanus campechanus. Next base: position 24,990 of record JAJHUR010084358.1, read on the forward strand.
AGTAATGTAACTACTTGAATCACTATGCTAAATTGAATGTAGTTGAACTACCAGCAAGTTACTGCAAAACATATGTAAACCAAATCACATGTAGTCCACTCTCCCCCTCCACACATGCAGTAGTTGCTGTTCAGCTTTTTGCTTGTCACTCATATCTGTGTGCAGGTTTTGCAGCTCCCCTGTGTGGACACTCAGGTAAAATGCAGCATGCTGTCCTCACACTCCCTCGGGACAGTCACCTTGTAACTGTGGCATGACAATTTGTAATTTTGTCCATTGTTGTTGTCCCAGTAATAAGATCCTTTTACACTGTAGCAGATGGCAAACTCTAAAACGGCTCCTGGCTGCAGAATGAAGGGTGGGACAGGCAGACGGAATCGGAAGATATCTGTTCCTGGAGCATCGCATTCGGCATGGTTACCACTTGATACCCAGGATGCTGTTGTTTCTGTGATGGTTCTCCAGTTGGTAAAAGAGTAGCGCACTGTGACCTCTTTCTCAAAAGCCAAATTAAGTACTCGCATAGTGCCTGTTATCCCCTGCTCTGAGCACAGGACCTGCTCCAGACACACGCTCTGAGCACAGAGACGCTTCAGGAAGTCTGGCTGAGCTCCCATATTCTCAGGGAAACACGCTTTGAAGTAAGGCAGGGAAAGCTCCAACGACTTCCCGAAAGCCAGTTCAGAGCTCATCAGTAGTCTGAACGTGACATGTTGGGGTATCAGGGGATGTTCCTGAACTTTAAAGACTTTAACTTCCTCTAACTCAAGGCCCAGTGAGTCCACAAAGCGTACCTGCAGGCTCCGGAGTTCCTTTTTCGTCTGCGAAGATGAAGGAAGAGACTGAGCTCGCCTCCTCATGATTGTCTTGGTTGGAGGATCACTGGGCGAGGTCTGCTTTAAATTGAGTTCCTTCACTGAGGGTGCTCTCGGAGCAGGAGGGCGGATTCGGACTGGGGCTTTGGGAGGTTGAGGCTTGGGATCGTAAAGGTCCCGAAGACGGATGGTGGTGGTGTTTTTAGTGGTGGAGCCACTGATGAACTGAGGCTGGGTCCCCATATTCTCACCAGAACCTCTCTGCTGCCATTTCCCGCAAGCCCAGGCCATGTCCGTCACATTAAACACACCTTGAGAAACAAACCAACCAGTGCATAACCTAAAATGCATTTAGTTTTTTAAACTCTACATGCAAATAGCTGTTACAATCACCAGTTTTCTAGGCAAAAGTGCAATTATATGATAAGACCATCTGTGAAATCTACATTTCACAGAGAAATATAAAATGATGCAAATGTTGCTGCATGCTAAACATGTTCAAGAAGGACCAAACCTTAACAGCAGAGACTCCTTGTGTTCTCTTGTTGAGCTGGTCTCTTGCACTGACCTTGTTCACTGTCTGCAAGCAAAAGTTGCTACAAACACAACTGCCACCAGATGACAGACAAGAGCCTGCCACTGCCAGAAAATACCAGTAATTCTCCACAGGAAACCAAACACAACATCTTGAGCATAATAAGGTTATAATAAGCCACCATCAGTAGACGATCCAGTAAGAAGATTTGATAAACAACACGTTCCTACAAAGCTGCCAGTAACTGCAATGAATATCAAATCCGGATTACGAACTGTAATGTATGGCTGCCACCGTTTGAGCTCAGCCCTTGACATATAACATGAGACCCTAACTGCAGATGGGAGGTGTAGAGTGAATATTTATAGCAGATAGTGGTGGGCTGTGCCTTTCTTGGTTTTTTATAGTTACTGACATAAAACCTGCTGTCAGTTTGCCAACTATTTTCATTTAGAGAGTGCTCAGAAAAACAACAACAACAAAACAGTGAGCAATGTAGAAATTTTAATTGTCGACTCACTGTATGATATGGAAGCTGATGATGGCCACACTTGCAAATATATATATATATATATATATATATACATATATATATATGTATATATATATATCT
>JAJHUR010084358.1:26972-79455 GCA_027495735.1 Lutjanus campechanus
TTTTAAATGCCGTTATCTTGAGATCACAAGTTAATTATCTCATTAGTTTTTTTTCTTGTGGTAGCTGGTTTGTTATTTAATTATCTTAAGTTATCACAAGAGGATTTGCTTTTTTTCTTTAGTCTAGATAACAGAATAATTAACCAGTTATCACAAGATAACCTTTGTTATCACGGGATAACTAAATAATTAACCCATGATCATGACAAAACAAGCTTTGTTATCTCAAAATAGCAAAAAAAAAAATTAAGTATGGCTGTTCTTGGCTTCTGTAGTTATCGGCTTCCACAGTCTGGTATTGTTTATGTTTTTTTATGTTTTAATTTTGACTCACTATCTCCAAATTTTGACTTCCATGAGTATTATATACATTCACACACACACACACACACACACACACACAAAGTTATAGCCTACCATGCGTTTTGTTTTGTTTGTTTGTTTTTTGTCGTTGCAGAAATGGGCTTGTTACCTCCTGTTAGCAGCTAGCTACTGAACATCTTGCCATAGCGGAGAAAATTATTGGACTCAGCCTAGATGAATTGTGGCGAAGTGTTGAACAAAAATGACAGAATACAACTTCTGTTACCTTCTGTCTTCAGGGGCGGAGCTAGAAGGGAGGCCGGGGTGGCACTGGACCCCCCTGAAATCTGATTGGACACCACCCCAGGTGCCACCCCAGATGATTGACACGTCTGGTCCAAAGGAGCCAGTTGCATTTTGAAATCGGCAACACTATTGACTGCTAGGTCCCTCCTGTACAGTAGTTGGCGCTATGTACCACAAAGAGTTGTAATCCACCTTACTTGGAGAAGAAGAAAAATCATCGCCTTGAGCCAGATTTGAACCTGAACACATCATCTGAAGCATGGACTCCTAATGACACTAATGACACCAAAATTGGATTGGTTAGTAAACGACCCTATTTTATGCCAGAAATTAGGTGTATGGCACTATGTTCTACTACGCAGCCACCACATTAATGCCTACTGATGCGTTTTTGACCAGGGCGAATTCTGGCCAAAACGACAGCCGGCAGGATGATGTCTCCTCCCAGGGGTGAGTTCTGGCCCCGACAGCCGGCGTTTTGGCTGAGTTGAAAGTGAGTAACTCTGTGTGGTGGCATCATGGTGTTGGTGTTGAAAAATTGATTGTTGTGTTCTACATTTTGTAGATCATTAATGAACTGCTAATTCCATACAAACATCTCATCTCCTATGTGCTTAATATGTAGCTACTTTAATATATTTCAACATTTAGAGACTCCTGAAATAGCCTTGGCCACCCTCTGGCCACCCCAAAGATAAAAGTCTAGCTCCACCACTGTCTGTCTTCTCTTGAAATGGTTTCAGTATATTTTAGTATTAGCATTGTATTCCAGTCAGCACAATAAGTAATAAAGTAGCTCATGGAGCTGATGCAGCATTCGTCGGATGTCGAATTGCACAGAACTGCTTTAACCAATGTGATAATATGTGTTATTTTAAGCTTCTGTGGGTGCTGCCATTATTGTGGGACGTCAGAGAGCTGCTTCATGGTAACCTAGGTGGAAAATTTGTAATTTTGAATGACGTTCTGTTTTTTTAGAAGAGGGAAAATTCCTACCTCCGACGTGGTCTAGAACGCACCATGAGCCTCGCCCTTAATCGCCTTAAATTAAGTGCAGGTGCACCGCTGCTGAACACACCTGCTGTTGAGAGCCTGCACACAAAACATGCTGCATCATGGGCTGTAACTCGAACAGCTGGGATGGGGTATGTTTACTCCTGTCATTCACAATTTTTGTTTGACTGTAACTCATTAAGCGTGTGTTTCTATAGTGATAGTAGCATAACGTTTACCATTTTCATTTCCATCAGCCAGAAAGTCCTGCAAGAAGGGAGGGAGAGCAGAGACAGAGCAAGAAAGAGATCTGAGTGACAGAGGCAAAGGGGATGGAGGTGATACAGATGGAGGTGATACAGAACCATGTGCAGAATGAAGAGATGGAGACTAGGCCAGCTGGACATCACAGTATGTGATTTCTGTTTTATATAAATTCAGTGTGTAACAAACTATATACTGGTTACTGGTAGAATGACTAAATTACTGGTTACTATCCGTTTGTCTGTGATATAAACTTTTAATGTGTTTATCTTTAAAAAATAACAACAAAAGCCATATTGATATGAAATAGTAGTGTAAACACAGGTGTTACCAATAATACAAATTAGGGACCTGTTCCATTTAGTGTAGCAGAGCCTTTCCAGTGAGCTAACATGCACAATAGCAGAACCCAGAGTCTGTTTGATCTTAATTAGTATCATTGGTAACACCTGTGTTTGGCCTGCTATTGCGTGTAAAAATGTCTGCTGTTAAAAATTATCATTCCCACTGATAATATCGCAAATTGCAATTTTAGTCAAAGTAGTCACAGTACGACCTTTTTACCATATCATGCAGCCCTATTTATGTATCATTATAGTCGTATAAATATGTCAAAATTGTGAAAAGCTCAAAAACATGAAGTAATAAATTTTTAATCTTCATATTTTCATAATTTCACATCGTATGACATATATATGTTATTAGCTAAAAATTCCATTTGTTGTAAAGCTTTGTAGATTTGACTGTCACTCTGTCTGGAACAGCCTACCAGATGAAACTGCAGACTGTAAACTTTTAGTGTAACATTTACATAAATGTTCATACATCAAATCAACAAATATTTTTCATTTAAAATTATGAATATAAATAGTTAAAAAAAAAAAAACATGTTTAGTGGGTGTTACAAGTCCTCTGACCTCCTGGTCATATTATTTCAGAGACAGAAAGGTCTGATTTCTGTTTTGTGGGAAGCTGAGGATTACTTATGCCATCTAGTGGTTCACAAAAAAGTCACAATTCATGTTCCCATACAGAAGGAATATTAAAATTGATTATAAATTAGTAACAGCCAGTGTTTGTCTCACATTTATCAAGACTGTAGCCACAGTGTTGCCACTGCACTAAATGACTAATGTAATGTGACCTCATCAATACATTCTTAACTGAAAGAGTCAGTGTTAAAGTAGTAGTTTTAATTGTTAAAGTTAAATAGTTAAATAATCCTTTATTTTGTATTAATACTGATTTCATATTGAAATAGTGGAGTTCTCATTTTGTCAGATGCTAAAAGAACTTTTCAAAATTCTAAAAAAAATAAATACTGAACTGTCACCAATAATCAAATATATAAGAGTTAATAGCATTTCTACGTGATATCAAGTACACGATGACCATGGAGGTAGATAGAACAGGGCATTGCAGGTTGACAGACTGAAAAATAAACAATGTTGGGCTCTTATAATTGGCTGGAGTTTGGTTTGAATGAGCACAGAAAGCTGGCAGCTGTGCAGACCAGACATGGATCTCAGTTATCCTGACGAGATGGAGGAAGAGAAGCTCCACATTTCCTCCAGAGAGTCATCCAGGCTGATCTGTCTCCAGGTGCTGCCTTCATACCTGCTGGCCGGGCTGGGCATGGTGACGGCCGGCATGCTGCTGGACCAGGTGCAGGTCAGTGACAGTTGAATCACACAGCAACACCAGTGCAGATTGTCTGAACAACAGTAGGACAGGTCCAAGGTTATGTGCAACAGAAATTGTATTCAAAGGTAAAAACATGGAAATCTTTGCTTGAATTATTTTATTATATTGATGTCAGTGTATTTGGTAACTGATGCAGTGATTCCACCTGGGAGGAAGACTGCCAAAAGGGTAACCATATCTGTCCATCCGTGTCTTCATCTGTTTGAGTCCTGATGTCTCCTCATGTCCTCTGAGGTGAATGGACTGAGCTGTGAGCTGCTGCTGGTGGTGGTGTGGGTTTGAAAGTCACAGTGACCTAATGGGTCTAAGTGACCCTGCCGCATGGGAACAAATACACAGCTCTTCACAATAAAGTTCAGCTACACATGAATTAAATTTAGTCTTATGTAACTATGCATAAACTGTGAAATAAGGCTACAATAAAGAGATACAATAACTGAGAATTTAGGCATACTGAGTAATAGAAACAGCTAGTTAACTTGTTATGGAAACCTTTCATCTCACCTTTCAAATTCTAAATTTAATATAAAATTCTATGTCTGTGGAACCTCTGTGGCCAATATTGAATAAATCATATGAATAAACTGTTAGATGATGCAAAAGTTTGTGAAATAAATGGAGAAACTATTATAAAATGTTATTTCATCACTCTTACTTTAATGTACTTTTAATTTTACATTTTATTTCTTTGTTTGACAACTGCTACAAAATATAGCCACTTAGCTCCCAAATATGGACCTCACATCTGGGGAACTATACAGTAGGTCTGAGAGCTAAAAGGCTTGACATACACTTGCTTTTAACTACGCATAGGCACATGTACCCCTACGCATCCATATGCGTCATGGCTGCCTCAGTAATCCTGCATCCATTTGGAGCGATGATCATGCGCGTCCTCAGAAAGTAACGCTACACAAACACAAATGTGTGGTTAAAAAGCAATCATAGGGGGCGGAGGTTTAGCTCAGTGGGTAGAGCGTCCGCCCCATGTACTGAGGCTGTTAGTCCTCTGCAGCGGCGGCTAGTTCGACTCCCGCCTTCGGCCCTTTGCTGCGTGTCATCCCCTCTCTCTCTGCCCCCTTTCCTGTCCACTCTTCAGGCTGTCCTATCAAATAAAGGCAAAATGGCCCAAAAAAAAAAGCAATCATAGCTCCGGCCACAGGAGGAGAGCAGGATCCCCATATGTAAGCTGTGTTCATTTAGGGTCTCCAGACATTAAAGGCATTTTGAAATTAAACTTTCTATTGGAAAAATATTAATGAACATTTTATAATTTCCAAAATGGTTTCACAAACTGTAATGTCATTAATATATTTTACATGTTATTTATTCATATGAATTATTTTCTTCTTTTTTTTTTTAAAGATATTGGACTATTTGGGGTTCCATTATGTCTAATGAAACATGAGGCACAAATTTGGACTGAAGACAAGGAATTTGAATTTAAAAAAGGCAGTTTCCTCCTCTTATTTGTTATGTCTAATAACTTACTGACAGGAGCACTGGAGTGAATTATCACTAACACTGGAATGTGTTGACAGGCGCTTTGGCTGGTACCATAGTTGGACAGGAGCCAGTCCAAGTATTATATTGTGGTTGCCTCACTAGTGGGACTGTAGAGGCCTGAGTTCAGATTCTGCCCGGAAAAGCTGATGCATTTCATCTCTCCTCATCCTGTCTTACTAGCTTGTTTCTTTCATTGTCAGTCCTCTGATATGTTACAAAAGGTGATCTTAAAGAATAGGATAGACAATTCCTCTTATTCCCACTGAGTGGTTTGACTCCTTTAATGTGTGAGCAAACACCATAAGCCTCCAGTTACCAGTTTTTAGCAGCTGTTGCCTCAATTCAAATTGCAACCAGAAGTCAGAAGGGGGAGCTGCAGAGAGTGAGAACCCCCTCCAAGCCATGTCTCAAGGACACTTTTCAGCTGAGTCACTGCCCTTGTGAGTGTGTGTGTGAGTGCGTATATCTGTTAATGTCTGTGTGAGGACATGGTCTTACCAAGTGTTCTGTACAGGCATTTGTTCTGCACATGTGCCATTATATAGTGGGAACAAAGGCCGAAAACTAGAATAAAGCGTCAGAACTTGTTTGGTTTCTGTCTTTGTTTTTTACACCTAAACAGCAGTACAGGTGTGCATAGATGGTGTTGATTTCTATCCTTGCCAGATCTTGGCAGATATTTCTTATGAGGAAAAGCAAATTACATAACAAAGACAGACAAAAACAGACACGAGTGACGTAATGAACTCTGAGAGACTGGAAAAGTCCAGGGGATGACAGTTAGCGGCAGTCTGTGTGGTTCCTCCAATCAAAGAGGATAAACCGTGTCCTTTCCAGGCAGCAGCAGCACCACGTGTTGGTGACAGGTACAGCACCTGCTGCTGCTCAGAGTGCGTCACCCACTTATAGTGCAGGACATCGAAGGAGCAGCAAGAGGTGGAGCTATCAGAGGGGGGGAGAGCACAACTGCAGTCTCCTCTGAGCTGAGTCTGAAAAGAAACCAGGAGGAAAACTGAAGACAGAAGAGTCCTGATACAGTCGGGTCACCTTGTTTATAGACAGACGTCTGCAGCATCATCCCCCCCCACTCACTCACATCCACACACACACACACACACACGCAAGGTCCTCCGTCTTGTCCCTCCCTCCACTGTCACGAATCATCTATCCGTCTGGAATCAGAGGGAAGCCCTGGCAGCCGCACAACAGTCACCGTGCTTCTTCAGACGAGACTCCACCATCCATTAGTGTCTCTCACACAGATCGCAGCCTGGACCGACATCCCGGCGTTCCCCTTATCAAGATGAGGAAGGGGCTCCAGAGCGCTGAGCCTCACATGGGGCAACAGGACAGTGTTGAGGAGAAAGAAGTGTGGAGGGAGAAGGACGAGAAGGAATGGCAGCACAGGAGGGCTGAGAAGAAGCTGCTGGCCTTCTGGATGTCCTTGTCCCACAGAACCTGGACCTTCTTCAGGCCCCGTGACAGACCGGGCTTCCAGCGCTCCGCTTCGGCTGCCCGGCTGCTGAAGAGTGAGGCATGAGGAGAGGAAGTGTGCGTGTGTGTGAGTGGCTGTAGTGAGTGCGTGTGTGTTTGGGTGTGTGTGGAGGTCTGTCAGAAGCAGAGTGTCATAAGAGGCCTCACAGACCTGCAGTCAAGTGGACCTGTGTGTGTGTGTGTGTGTGTGTGTAGGTGTGTAGGTGTGTAGGTGTGTGTGTGTGTGTGTGTACGTGTCTTAACGTGTGTGTGTGCTCCATTCAAGTGGATGAAAGTGGTTTCCTCCGCCTCGTCCGCCATTTGCAAAAGTACTTTGTGTTGCTGCCCTACCAGTGCTGGAGTGACAGGTGAAGGGCAAAACAAGCCTGCTGAATCCCTCTCTGTGGCAGTTTTTTGGAAAACTTCCCCAAGGAAAACTTTCAACAAAGAAACCATCTCTTGTGACTTTTGAAAGAGCCTGGAGTGAGGCTCCTGATTAGTGTTCCCTCAGTTGACATGGATTATTACATCTTTCTCTAATCGGCCTGAACAAAAGTTCGGAAGCCAAATTTTGTGGTGCAGAAAAACTGCCCGCTCCCAACCAGTATTTTCCGGGCAGTGATGGGTTAACAGGGACCGGCCATGGTGGTGACCCATCTGGCTCTGGAGCTGCGTTTCCAGGGAAAGAAGCTAAGGGGCTTCTCATGCAGACTGACCCGCTCGGCCCACGGCTTCCTGCCGGAGAGCTCGTGGAGCATCGCGTTCCAGGTCCTGCTGCCGTACCTGGTGTCTGGCCTGGGCATGGTGGCAGCTGGGATAGTCATGGATATAGTGCAAGTATGGAAAAAGTGCTTCAAAGTGTGTCTGTGCATGTGAGATTACTCAGTTTGTTAGGACACTAACTGATAGACAGGTATATTTGGTTCAGCATTCATGATTGCGTCTTGGACCCAGAGTTGTTCCGGTATCTGATACCAGTATCAGAAATGCCTCTGATCCTAAATGTGCTCTGTGCCAGAAAACACCCTTGTCGCAGACAAGTATTCACAATTCATTACAAAAAACGTGATTTAATCAGACATAAAAAAGGGTTAACTTTGAAACATGACAATGTTGATTTTCATTGGCATTAAACTACTACTTTGAAAAACTTTAAAATGCTACTTATTATGACTGTGCTGGGACTCGAAATAATTTTTATATTTTGTCAACTTTGTAAGACATCAGCTCCTCTAATTTTAATAAAACATTTAATCATTTAGAGGTTGGCCTGTTAACAAGGTTTAATAGCCAAGAGTTTGATCTTTTAAAATATATTTTCCTGGCATAGTTGAAGAGTAAAAATCAAAACCCCCTCAAAATACAGTTTTGTCCCAATTCTCAAGAGCGGGTGACATTGTTTTAACACACTGATATTGGATTAGTACTTGGTATTAACCAATATGCAAAATTATTGGAACTGGTATCTGGAAGGAGAAAATGGTATCAGATCGGGATGTAATAATACCAAATACTTGAGATACAATAATACCACAATATAAAGTCCACAATACAGTATTTATTTTGGTGGTATTAAAAAACAGAACATATCATTTGCTGTTAGTGAACGCACCACAAAGACAGTCGATTGCTGAGTCTCGTTCCCAGGATGTCAAATACCAATGTTTTGGGTTGGTGAAGCTTCCTGAGCACAGCAAAATAATTAGATTAATTATTTGCCTTTAAATAGTATATCTAACGTGCACAGCATTTTAAAGTCATATAAAATTGCTTATACTCTTCTTCTTTGATAAAATAACACAAAATGGCCAGCCTTGATCTAAGCATGTGGAAAAAATGGCGCAAAGTTTCTTTCGCGATGTAGATTTTAATAATATACTGTATGTACAAATGCAAATGTAGCAGTCCTTTTATACAATAAAATAATTAAACATGTAATATCATGGTACATATTGTCATAGTCTAGTACGGTATTGATATATTGTTTTTAAATTGGAATATCGTGATATTCAAGATATTGTTACAATGCTAGTGTCAGAACATCTCTTCTTGTACCCTTGAGGTATTGTCGTGGTGAGATGCTGGAAGGCAGATGAAGGATGAATAGGACGCTTATGTAATGAATCTGTCATCTAATAGTTATAGAAGATCGTTGCAAACAGTAAAAAAAAAAAACATTTGAGAAATGCAAAAGAATCACCAGGCAATCTTTCAAGCAACTTCTGGCTAAAAGTTGATACGATACAGAAAAATTACATGTCTGATAATATCTGGTCTTTTCATAACAACTGACTGGTACTACTTGTACAGACAAACATCACAGGGAACGGCGAGGCAGACAGCAACATCAGAAACAAAGCCAGACAGAAGCGAGCCGCCTAATAGCTTTATCCCTGTTTAACCTCTTGTAAATATCTCACCAGCAGCACGACACAACTGACACGCTGAATTATGCAGCAGGCCGGCCAGCCGCTAGCTGAAACATAAAGAGCTGACAGATCAGGTTTCATCGGAGATGCATGGAAATAGAGGCACTCATCAAATCATAGAACGCCCAGTGGTCAAACAATTCAGACTGATTTGGAGCATGTTTAATATATGAGAGTACCTACTATGTATAATAGCCTTTAGTCACGGTCTTAAAGCCCTTGTGTTTCTCAATAACATTAAACATTCATGACTGAATAAGCAATGTTAAAAAAAAGTTAGTTTTGAAGAAAAAAAACTAGGTGTTAGTGACAGATATGATTGAGAACTCTGAAGTCTCTGTCAGAGTCAAACAATCTCTGTCACTTAAAATTCATTTTTAATTTTTCATGATTCGCCTACTTCAATCTAGTGAGAACAGCCCAGAGAAAACTACACAGACAGAAAAAACCTCATATGAAATAAGCTAAACTGCTTTAATTGTGGCAACTATTGTGACGTGTTCATGTGCGACAGCATCACTTGGAGTTAGACAGTAATTTAGAAAGTAGTTTTGAAGGCTCATTGCAGTGTGTTTTAACAGTATAATTGAAATTTGCAGTGCTTTGGAAATAAGAATTATTGACCTCCATTGGCAGGTTCTGTGAATTTAAAGCGGCTATAATTTATATTACTATAATAACAACGTATCCAGTGTCAATATGAAACGGCTTGTTCATAATGATGAACTTAGAGAGAATTATCACCTGAATCTGCAGGTCTGCTTGGCTTCAGAACTCATATTGAGTTTCAGCTCATTGCTTAGCTGTCTTCCGGTAACTTCACTGTTTTGGTTCACTGTCACCGCTCTCACAGCATTGACATGTTCTCAGTTGGTTTTAACTGTACACTGCCTGCACAGCTGACGGACACAGTCAAGAGACTAACTAGTAAACATAGTTGAACATTTACCAACTAAAGAGTCTGGGAGTTCGTTGAGGCATCGGTGGAGACCAGAACTGAGCTAAAAGAACATCTATAACTTGCTTTTGCTGTCCCCAAATGACAGCATTTCTTGCGGTGTGGTTTTACTGTTATGTATTTTTAAACAGTGTATTTGTATCTGCTCATTTGGACCAGAAGGTCCATTAAAAGACCACTGTGGTGTTTTTCAGCACTGGGAGGTATTTAAGGAGATCTCTGAGGTGTTTATCTTGGTGCCAGCCCTGGTGGGGCTGAAGGGGAATCTGGAGATGACATTGGCATCCAGACTGTCAACAGCAGTGAGTGGAAACACACTCATGCACATACAGAACACACACATACTCACACACAGGGGGAGATGACATCCACACACTTGGCACCAACTTCATAGACTAGAATGTTTTTGTATCACACCAGTGTATTTTAATATATGAGGAGGCCTTTATTTGTATTTGCTGAGCTGAACAACTTTTTATACCTGAATGGTACTTGCATTGTTAAGAGAAGTTAAGGTACTTCAATGAATTAAAGTCCTTTATAATTATTATCTTTTATGCTACAATTTGTTATGCTGAGGGACTAAATGGAAAAACAAAAATTAACACATTAAAACCTTTTCATGAATCATGTGTAAATAAATGAAAGTGAGGGGAAAGTGGAAAAAAAAAACAGATTAAAGCCTTCACACAAGGGTTGGATTATCATTTTGATAAAAAAAAAAACAACAACAAACAAACAAAAAACTGCCTGGCATAAAAAAAAAGTCACACTATATTTCATTCGACCACCTTTAACTTTAATTACAGCATGCATTTGCCATGAGATTGTTTCACTAAGCTAAACAGTTATTTCTGTCCAGAGTTGCATTAATTTTTCGCCACAATCTTGTATTGATGATGGGAGAGTCGGACTGCTGCATCAAGTCTTCTCCAGCACATCCCAAAGATTCTCAAAGGGGTTCAGGTCTGGACTCTGTGGTGGCCAACCCATGTGTGAAAATGATGTCTCAGGCTCCCTGAACCACTCTTTCACTATTTGAGCCCCATGAATCCTGGCATTGTCATCTTGGAATATTCATCCATTGATGGTAAAACCTGCTCATTCAGTATATTCAGGTAGTGAGCCAACCTCATTTTTTGGGCTCCTAACGTTGCTGAACCTCGACAACTGAAGCAACCCCAGATCATAACACTGCCCCCACAGGCTTGTCAGTAGGCACTAGGCATGATGGGTGCTTGACTTTATACTTCATTGCTTTGTTAACGCTGCTTTGTTAAATACCCGAATCTGATTGGTCAGTTACAGCACTCTAGGTCTGCTGGACCATTGCTATGAATAATAGACTGTTGGTATGGAGTAGCAACGGTTATGCCAACCGTTGCTACGGCATAACGTTCCTGGAACGTTCCCGGAACCTTATACTTTAATGTTCCCAGAATGTTATGTTGTAACATTCCAGGAATGTTATGCCGTAAAATTCCCGGAATGTTATACTGTAATGTTCTCAAAACATTATATTGTAACGTTCCCAGAACAATATGCCCTAACATTCCCATAAAGTTATGCCCTATTATTCCCAGAATGTTCATTCCCTGAACTTTCTGGGATGACCTCTTCTACAAAACATTGTAAAAATGTTACATTTAGTGACAACACTACTAGAAAATTGTGCCCTAAGATTCCCAAAATGTTCTAGGATAACGTTCTCTACAGAACTTTCTTAAAATGTTTCATGATAACGTTCTGAAAACATTCAGTTACAACATTGCGAGAACATTAACGTTATCCCCTAACGTTCCCAAAACGTTACACTGTAACATTCCCAGACCTGTATGTCCTAATGTTCCCAAAATGTTATGCAATTCTGCAATAATGTCCTTTACAGAACATTCTAAAAATAGCTTGTAATGACATTCTTAAAACATTCAGTTACAACATTTCAGGGTGATTCAAGACCCCTCCACTTTGCATCAGGATCCTGCACCACCCTGTTGGAGTTTATTTGTAATAATGACCTGCTCACTGTACGATATCAATATCAACGATATCAACACTTTGGCTTATACCGTCCTCAGTGTGCAGGTTCAGTGATTGTAAGTGTATCTTCTTCTATCAGGTGCACAGATCTAGAAGAAATCATTCAGATAAATAGATAGAAATAAAATATAGAATATGCACAAAGAACATGAAATATTGTGTGCAGTAAGTCTGACTCGATTTGACTAGTTGTTGTGATTAAAATGTAGGCCACTCATTCTAACACTAAATGTTACCAGAGCTGAAACTACAGTAAAACAGCATGGTGTACCATCCCAGTGTATTTTTCAGTTGCTGACAATGGGCCTCATTCACTAACATATGCATAGAAATGTTTGTACTGTGCGCACAAAATAAGTTCCCACGCAAAGTCACCGTCTGATTCATGAAACGTGCACCGGCCCAGTTTGTTCGTACCACCGTGCTTATGTTTGGGAATCAGAATTATTCCAAACTGACTGGCTCGTACCCGCTGCCTGCAGTCTGCATCCTGATATGCCCCCTTTTCTCTGAAATATGTTTGCATAGAAAAGTGTCATGGAGGAAGCGGTGAAGTCGTAACTTCACATTCAGGCCGAATCAGGGTTATGACCGTGGTTTCGATATCATTTGATTTGATAAGAGTGCTACTTAGTCCAGTTACATTGGAGAGAAGGCAACATCTCTAAATCTGATATCTCCAAAACTCTGCAACTCACACCAAAAAAAATCTGGACAGATAAATAGCACTACAGGTAGGAGGAAACAATATGTCATTTTGATTTTGGGGATGAACTGTCCCATAAGTTTGTGATGTGATGCCATCATTCTCTCAGCTTCCTAAAATCAGCAAAATTTCAAAGTCAGTTCCACATAAAACATGGAAAACTATATGCTTTAGGGAGCAAGCACCATAACTACAGAATCCATAGATAATAACTGATTATGAAAGCATATGACTTCCACTGAGCAACCTCCTGACTACAGCCTGAGTGATAGAAACTCATTAGCTATGCACACTGTGGACAAATCCAAACATTTGTCAGGCTAATTATAACACTTGAAAAAAGCTTAACCATGTGATTGAGAAATGTGATAACATGAAACTGGTTTCTGTCCACAGGCCAACACAGGCCAGCTGGATGAGGCTCGGCAGCAGTGGAGGATGGTGTCCTGCAATCTGGCTCTCATTCAGGTGACACACTGCTCCACCTCCACCTCCACCCACTCTCCATACTATTAATAACACTCTCCATCACTATGTTGCCGTCTCTGCTGGCTTCAAGACACTTTCATTTAACTCGAGAAGCTTTTCTGGCGTGATAAGATCGTCCTCACATTCAAGACACCTCACTAATGCGTCTCAGCCAATCAAACACACAGATAACAGTGGGAGATGGTTTCCAAATGCTAATTTTGATAAGATATTGGAGCATTAAATCAAAAAAATCTGGCTTACACTTACATTGCCTGCCAAAACATTCTTTTTATTAGGTTGGACATGAAGTAGGGTTTATATTATGCATTTACTTTTAAGACATTTCACTAATATCCTTGGAGTTTTTAAAAACAGTAGTGTTAGTTGGGAATGACCGGAAACCTTATATGCTCTTAAATATGTACAGTAAAGATGGGCAGAGACATGGAAAAAAGTAAAGGAAAAAGTATCTGATCTCATGTTTGATCTTAAATCATATTAAGGCACTTTAAGTATGATGCTGACACAATTATTTGGTGCTATCATAGTAATATTTGATATTGTATTATAAGTGAGAGTTAAATTTAAAGAGAAAGAGGAGTAGAAATTGTATGATAACTGTAACCCATGCAAAACTATCTCCATTCCTAATTTCTCAGTTATATTTCTCAAGTAAATTATTGGCTGGATTTGCAGCCCAATCGTGAAGTGAGCAGAATAGCGGATGATTAATATGTGCATGTACACGTGTACCCATTCACTTGCAGAGATAGTTCATGTTAAAAAAAAAAAAAAAAGACTGACCTGACAGATTCACGTCCAAAACTGGAACAAATGTTCAGACAAACAACATTTTCAGATAAAGAACTTATTAGGTGACCTCAGTCTTATCTACTTCTGATACCAGAGGAATGTGGAATAAAAATGGGATGGAGAGGCTGTCTGGTGAATAGTTTTAATTAAAGACCGAGTATCCAGGAGATAAGAGAAGATTACCCTGAAATAAGATTAGATCAGGTGCAGTATTTTACTGTCTCCTGTTGAGATTCTCTGGGATATCGTTTAGTTTTCATCAGCGTCGCTTTGGCAGAATTGCAATCGGAAAAGGCTATTTCTTACTTGCTGTTTATACAGTATATTAATGTGTATGTAAAATGCCTGATGTGGAACTCGGATCTCTGGGTCCCTCCAGTCAAATTAGACCAATTTTAAATGTAATCATAAAATAGCAACAAGCATTGAACTGGTTGTATGGAGCTCTAAATTGTTCATTATTTAATAAATAAATAATGAGATAAATAATAATTTGAAGAAAAGATGTGAGTAAAACGATGTGTAAAATATTTCTGTAAATTATTGAAACTCTACTCATTTTAATGAAATGTTACTTTCATGATGCCACTTACCATGACAGTGATGCTGGCACTGCCCTCTCTCCTTTCAGCCAATCACATGTCCCCTGCCTCTAGCAAGCCAGCAAGGTCAGCAGCCAGCCAATTAGCCAGTTAGCTCCTGTTGGCTATAGCAAGTTCAAACAATGTCAGTGTTATTCTGCTGCTGTGAATAAACACAACGCATAGACACAGAGGCTATCTAACTCTCATTTGATTCATTTAGCTTAACAAGACTGATGCTTCATTCAGATCATATCATTTAAACCAAGAATACACAACTTTCTTTGCCCAGGCACCACAGCTGTCAAATATAAGGAGGCCAGGGGCCAGTTAATAAACAAAGATTAATAGTATTTATCTGATAAAATCAAAGCATTTAAAGGTCCATAGCTCATCTTTTTTTTAAATTCTTTATTTACAAAATATCTAACTTATTACTTGAACTTGACTAAATTAAATTGGTACAAAGATTGATAGATAAATCAGGTATTTTTCTGCATTTAATAGCCACAATTGCATTTTAGTTGTGAATTCTTCTTATATAATTTTAGAGTTATATAAGATTTAGAGCCCAAGTGATACTGGATTTTTGGGGATGATGTTGGCATAATATATTTATAATATATATTATATGATATGGCATTATGATTTAAACTGTAATTAAAAGCAGCCAGGTGGGGGAAACAGTTTGTCAGCCTCCAAGTAACAATTCCAAGAATTTCTGAGATCTCCTGCTTTGTGAAAAGAACCAAACTAATACAGTAATTCAGCTCCAGATATAAAAATGCCTGCAATGACATGGAAATCATAAAATTGCTGATAAAACTGTCTTGTTTACAGTTTATTGATATGATCATTTATTTGGTGGTGTCTCTTTTTTTACTTATTTAAAATCAAACACTTTGGGATTCGTTGTGTCTTGTACTGCCTTGTGTGTACTTTTCTTTTTTCCCCACATATATTTCTCTCATCGTCTTCCTCTAAATGTTTTATCCACTTGCCTTCTCTTCTCTCTGGGACAGACAGCGATAGAGGAGTGGAAAGACGGATCATGAGATATACACTGTGGATAAATAAATAAGCTTCACATCCCTTCTCTCTGTCCTTCACCCTCAGGTCCAGGCCACAGTTGTGGGCTTCCTGGCGGCGGTTGCAGCAGTGGGTCTCGGGGGTCTGACCAGAGGGAGAGTGGATGTTACCCAGGCTGCTGTCCTGTGCGCCAGCAGCGTCACCACTGCTTTCATCGCCGCACTGTCTCTAGGTCAGACAAAGACACACACTCCTGCAGAGGCCTGAGTAGATAGACACAGAAAACACAGAGGACAGTCAAGTCTATGATCTTAGTGTGCTGTTTAACTTCTATATCAAATCTTCTTTGTGCTTTGTCAGGTCTGGTGATGGTGGCAGTCATTATTGGATCCAGAAAAGCGGGCATCAACCCAGATAATGTGGCCACGCCCATCGCCGCCAGCCTCGGAGACCTCACCACTCTGTCTCTGCTCGCTGGGGTCAGCAGTCTGTTTTTCTGTTACAGAGGTCAGAGGTCACACATTACATCAAGAGAGCTCCATGAGTCACTCTCAGCACACTGTTTGTCTGCACCTGCAACGTGTATGGACACTAGTTTATTGATGAAAGAGGTTGAAATCTAAATTGGATTGGTACAAAAGGGTCTTTTAAGCCGATTCACAGTAAAAGATGAACAAAATTCACACAGTTGCATAGCAACAATATAGAGGTGATTGAGGAGTATTTCAGCCAGGGGGCAGCAGAGTCCACCTTTGATTCTGACACCTTAAACAGCCTCCCCTTGTCTCTCATAATTTCTGACAGGATGTCTCATGTCTTGTTCACTGTTTGTTGCCTTCTCAAAAAAAACCTCAAACACCAGTTGTCTATATTATGTGTCTATGTATGTAAGTGTGATCAAAGATTTTGACAGGTGTATCCTGTGCCGTGTTGTTGTCCAGATGTGTGGTACCTGCCTCCTGCAGTGTGTGGCTTCTTCCTGCTCCTTATCCCAGCATGGGTCATTGTTGCTCGTCGCTCTCCACCAATCAGAGAGGTCCTAAAGTCAGGCTGGCAGCCTGTCATTCTGGCCATGTCCATCAGCAGGTGAGCCGACCTGTGACACCGTCTCTGCCAGAGGGCCCAACAAATTTGTAAATTTTTCATGCTCTGATCTCAATGTTTTGAAATATTAAAACACGTGTCTGTTTCATTTAAATAAATAATAAGAGTTTTTACACGTGTCCCACTCAGAATCACATACTGTATGTTGTCTTCTTCCCAGTATTGGTGGTCTGATTCTGGATAAGACTGTGAGCAATCCAAGCTATGAAGGCATGGCCGTGTTCACTCCACTCATCAATGGTGAGTGCAACATGACCTGTCACACTTTAACCTCCTATTTAGTCTTTATAAGCAGTACATAAAAAGCAGCTTGTAATACAAATGTTTTATAACAAACTACAGTACAATATTTGTCAACATTTATAACCTCTGCTGGTGGTATCTGGTGTATAAATAGTTAATGAATGTTTGGTAACACAATATAATAAACAGTGTTATAAAGCATCTCTTACACATACACATGAACAAATCATTCACTGGAGGGTTTTAAAAAGTTGTTTTAATCTATGAAGATGTTCATTTCCAAGGTTTGTTCTTCAGTGACTTTGAGCAATTTGAAGACTGAATACTGAGCGCCTGAATTTTCTGTCTGAGTTAGTCGACACAATAACCAAATTTTTAAAAGATTCAAATCTTTTTAAGTCAGATGTGCCCCCATATTAGTCGCCTTGAGTGTGAAAAGGAAGTACAGATAAAATAAAGTACTGCTATAGTACACTATACAATACCACGCTAGTTCCAGATACTTCACAGGGGCAGTTATACAGTGGTTATTAATAACACTTACAAATGTCCTTATAACTCCTCACAACTATTACATAGTGTTATAATGTGGTAGCTATGTGTATACTGCTTATAAATGCTAAATGTGGGGTTAAAAGAGTGTTACTGATTTACCTTTTTTCTCCATCTTGGCAGTCTGTCCTATTACAAAAAAATTCCCCTTCACTTCACTAGCAGGTATTTAGCACAGTGTAACCTCAGCATGTTAGTTTGCTCACAGTGACAATGCTAACATCCTGATGTTAAGCTGGTATAATGTTTACCACATCCACCATCTTAGTTTAACATCAACCGATATAATGGACAAGTAGAGAAGTTCAGTTCATCCTGAGGGGAGCTAAAAATGTGTGTAATAAATTTAATGGCCAATCCATCCAACAGGTGTTGAGACATTTCACTCAAAACCACATGACAGTCTACTTTCAAAGTCAGTACTTTTTTTTTTTGACAGCTATAGTTATTGTGGTTATAGTTATAGTGGTTAATTTGCAAATTAAAAGCTTTGAACATCTGCACAGTTGTTTTCCATTACCCTGTGTAATTAGACGTGCAGTCAGGTGTAGGTTGAGTGGCCCCAGCAGGTACAACAGACAGGGGTGGAAGTAACTAATAGCAAATAGTCAAGTTACTGCAATAAAGTAGTTTATGAATAGATTTTCAAGTCTGTACTTTTACTCATATTTAAGTATGCATTACACTTTGTAATCTACTTAGTTACTTTAAAATCATAATTGAGTACTGAGTACACTTTAATTTAATATTCAAACCTTTCATCTGCATTTTTGTGGCCAAAAAGGTTATTTGATCACAAACAGGCCAATAAAAACACTGAGATATGGACAAAAAACTAAAGACTGCAGCAGCACAGGTTTGGAGTCAGGATGTTAATGGTTAATGATTAATCAGTAATCAGTAATCGACTCATCACCATTGAGAATTAAACAAATAAAAAATGAATCAATAGTCTAGAAATGGCAGCAATTGCAACGCATTTGACATTGTTTTGTCTGACAGCAGAGCCTTTTTTAAAAAAAAAAGAAAACTTCTACTTTAAATGAAAAAAACAGAAAAAAATGAAAACGTGTTTTGTATCTTATAAATATTAATGATAATCAATGGTCAGCGTTTTCAGCTGTTGGTTAAAGTTTGGAGAGGTGACTGTGACCACTAAGCAGAACAGAACAGGAGTTTGGAGGAATTTAACGCAAAGATTTAAAGAAACAGAAACCTCTTTGATTGAAGAGCTGCTATTGATGATACCTCATTATATATACATTACCAATTCAAAAGTAGTTTTTGGGATGAATACTTTGTATTTTTACTCGGTAAGAAATGAATAATATATGTTAATATGGCACTGATAGGGTCTGCTCTGCATAAATAGTACTTCTGATACTTAAATTATATATTTTTTATGATAATAGGACCTTTACTTGTATTTTTAAACTGTAATATTACTACTTTTGCTTACATAATGCATCAAAATACTTCTTCCACTACTGAATTAGCAGCCCTGCATGCGCTTAAATACTCACTTGAACTCTGTCAGACAGGATCCTCATTTAGAGACTCCGAGTTATGAAATTAGGAAAATGACATTAACAGATATTTTAGAGGATATAATCCCTTAATTAAAGCTGAAACGATTTATGACATTTCTCCACATGCTGTAAGCAAAGAAATGAACACTGATGTGTTTTCCTGAGGGAGTAAACAGTGCAGGGATTTGGGGTTATGGTGTTTCATCAGTCCTGATCTTTGAAGAATAGCATTTAAGCTTTTATAATTAGCTTCATTATTGTTAATAAAAAGCGCCTCTGGCTAATTGATGTTACATGGAAATTGTCGGAGCATGCAGATGCCCAGCAGCTAATCCTATTATTATTTAAACAGCCTTAAATTTGAGCTATGAATCAGTCATGAAGTATTAAAGTGCTGCTGAAGTTGTCGAGCAGTCTCCTCCCTGTCAGAGAGGCATATGGGGCCAGATCTTCACTGACTGAAGTTAGTTGCCCACAAAGCAGCATACTAAGTAGAGAGCAATAACAATGGTCTTTACATAAACCACAAGCCTGATCAGAATGCCAACTATGCATTCACTGGCTCCCGTTTGTGCAGCATCTCTGCCAGCCTCGGTGCTACCAAAGACTCTGGCATGTATTGCCATCCCAGTACAGGAAGTGAATTTGCATTCCAATTCAAGGCTCTCTTCCCTTGCCCTGCTGACCAGAGAGCAGTGGTGGAGGAAGTTTTCTGATCTTTCACTTAAATCAAAGTAGAAATACCAGACTAAAAATACTGCCTTACAAGTTAAAGTCCTGAATTCAAAATTTTAAGTAAAAGCATAGAAGTAATATCAGCAAAATGTACTTTAAGAAATGCAGAAAGCTTGTCAAAGGAGCAGTGTGTGGGATTTAATGGCATCTAGCAGTGAGCAACACTGACTGTGAAAATGCGAAAGACTCTATCTAGACCGTGTCTGGTTTGTCCAATCTGGACCACTGTAGAAACATGGCAGCGCAACATGGCAGCCTCCATGGAAAAAGACTTGCGTCCTCTGTAGCTATAAACAGCTCATTATAAACTAAAGGAAACACAACGATTCTTATCTTCAGTTGATTTTACACTGATGAAAACATCCTTTTGAATATTAGATTCCGTTTCTGCCAAGACATCTTACACCTTTAAGCATAGTTAATTATAATTTTTAATTTCTATTTATATATTTTTTATATTATTTTTTTAACCAGAAGAGGTGGGGATCTGTAGAGTGCAGATCCCCACCAGGCAACAGATGGTGAAGCACCTACTGCAATGCCACTACAACTGCCAGATGCAACCAGCGGAGATTTACAGTTTACATCCATGTGTGTGCAGACTCAGACTCCAGCATGTATGAAGTGAAGACTTTTAGGAAAACATGTTGTCTTCATTTAAAGACAGATACAGAGCTGGACATGATGATGTCACAATGAAGCTGACCTTTTAACTTTTGAATATAAAGTATCATCACCCCATTATTTTGTCCTATTAGACATTTGTGTGTAATTTTGTCATAATTAGCGTATGAAATCTTGAGCTGGGGCCGAAAATGTGTTTAGTGAGGTCACTGTGACCATGACCTTTGACCGCTGACCACCGAAATTTAATCAGTTTATCTTTGAGTCCAAGTGGTCATTTGTGCCAAGTTTGAAGAAATTTCCTCAAGACATTCTTGAGATATCATGTTCACAAGAATTGGATGATCGCTTGGTTCCTCTGTCACTCACTCATTCACTCATGGAAGTGATTGCATGGTCATAATTATAGTATATCTGATCTATTAAGGATTTTTTTTTAAATTATGACTAAAGAATATTTACAGGAGCATTTAAATGTTGTAGTTGTCAATGTGGAGTTATATGTTTTAAATATAGAACTTAATAAGCAAAGTGACCTGCAGCTGGCAGACAAATGTGATGAAGTAAAAAATACAAAAAGGATAATATTTCCCTCAGTGATGTAATGGAGCCGAAATAGCCCGACAGTTCATTTTCACTTTCCAAGGAGTGTTTGATGGACCTACAACCAATCAGAGTACTGAAATGTGAGACATAGCACAGTTGGTCAATTAAATTTACCAAACTGTGTCAGAAGTAACACATCTTTCTTGTCAACAAAACATTTAAGTTCAGTTGTTTGTTCTTCTTTTAGAGGAAATGTACCATCCATTTAGTTTAATACTGATGTGAAAGCAGCCAACAAGGTCTCTATACAATCTCTGTACAATCATCAAACCAGCTCCATATTAGATCAACGGTTGTAATTGGCCCAACCACCTCCAGGACGGGTTGAAATCTATCTGAAGAGGAGGGGGGGCAGATGTACAGTATCTGCCAGAGCAAATGACATATGAGCTTGTAGATTTGTCTTGGTTCCCAGGCCAGAGTAGAAATATGTGTAAGTAAGCGGCATAAGATGCCAATACTCAGGTAAATTTCTTAAAGTACATCAAATTTGTACTTGAGTACAGTGCTTAGTTACATTCCACGACTGCCAGAAACACTCCTGCTTTCTGTCTAAATGCAATGGTCCATGTGCTTCAGAGCTCTGCAAGCCAAGAGGTTTTGTTCTGCTCTTAATGAAATCAGCCTGAGGGGGGGGAGCAGAGCAGAGCAGTGTTACAATGAATATGGCTCAGCATCCAGACTGCCTTCTCCAAGCCTTTAAAGAAAAAAGCCCCGTGGGACCCTGTGAGTTAGGAATAACTGCTGAATACATTTCAGGCGTAATTACTGTTTGGACAGTGAATCATTTTTCCAAGAGTTTGCGCTTCTATTCAATAGTGAAGACTCAGGCTCTTGTGTGGCTGCAAGAGAATGAGAGAACAACGGCTAAAGAGCTGATGGTGGTAATACAGTTTGTATGTGATCATGCCATGTGAATTTCACCATTTCACATTTTCCATGTCCGTGCAGGTGTAGGGGGAAATCTGGTGGCCATCCAGGCCAGCAGGATGTCCACCTGCCTCCACTACTGGAGTGTCCCCGGAGCTCTTCCATTTAAAATGAGTGGGACCTGTCCTGGACCCTGTGCTACCTTCTGCTCCTCAGGTCAGATACAAAAAAATGCATGATTTAATGGAGCAGTGTTCAGGTGTAGCCCTTGATCAAGAAATAATTACCAAGTCAGACATGTTATAGTACAGTATCATTAATCAATATTTTCTTTATAAATTAATCAAATTACTAAATGTTAAATGCAGCAACCTTCCACTGAAAATAGCTTCAGTGCAGCATCTGCAGCACTACTGAGCTTTTATCAGTTTTAGCATTCATTTTTGTTTTGAGGTACATTTCCTGTTTACAGTCATGTTTCCAGCAGCAAACTTAAGAAAACTAGCTCCATCAAACCCACTGTCCAAAACGTTTACTTGAAATTGTGTTTATGTAAATAAATACTTTCCAACTCTCCAATGTGGTTCTCGCAATCACAGTCTGACAGAAATGATGGGTGCTTCACACAACATACACACACAATTTCCTAGAAGCAGGGGGTGGGTCAACCTACCCACTGGCTCATTTGACCCTACTCTCCTCTCTCTACAATCACACCACAGGGGTCCTTGACATCTCCTCAATCCCCAAAAGTTCAGCAGCCAACTTCACAATTTTAAAGCATTTGGAGATGAAAAGCCAAGTCAGTAATCATACACCATACAAATACACCTTGCCTTCATTTAGTATTCAAGGATTCATGAACTTCATTCTAAAACATGGTAATGCAAATGTTTCAACAACCTAGAGTGAAGTGAGTGACAGGAGTAATATACTGAAGGCCTTTCCTGTACAGAGGCAGTTCTTTTTACAACCATCTGAAGGCAGCAGCTTATCTCTTCCATCTGGAGTGAAGTTGCACAAGCTACAATTACACAAGGTAGATCTGGTGGTAAAATTTTGTGCAACCAGCATGAGACCGTTGAAAATTAACCACAGAGCCTTCTGTGCACATCAACATCTGACACTGACACATTGCAAACAGGTCACATCATTTGAAGGAGAATCCAACCCTGTGGCAGTCATTAAGAATAACTATATAGAAATTCTACAGACACTCATGGTCTCACTATCATACAGAAACATCCGTATGAAATTGAGATGGTTTCATTACCAGCTAAGACCTTCTTGTAGTATGTTTAATATAAAACAGACAATTGGCAAGAAAACTCTCTTTGACCTCTACTGTGTGTTGGAGCTGATGTGCCCTCAGGTTTGAGTTGTAGTTAATCTCCTGAGTCGCTTATGGCATAAAATATGAGCATGCAGTTCCAAAATGGAAATGAAGCTGTCAGAGCCTCGAGCAATAGCAGATGGCAGAAGGAGTAATAAAAAAAAAAAGATCTACATGTTGATCTTCTTCCGTAAATTTTGTTTTTATTATGAGTAAAGGAATAGTTTGGCAAATGCACTTACTCACTTTCTTGCAGAGAGTTAGATAGAACATCAATAACTATCCAGGAAATATGAAGCTACAGCCAACAGCTGGTTGTTTTAGCTGACAACAAAGACTGGCAATGAGTAGGGCTGTGCACTGGCGATTCAATATATTGTGACACTGCAAGGTGATATATTTCCTTTTTGTTTTAGTCTAATTTTAGAAAAAACTGTCAGTATAAATAACTCACCACCATTTGTATAAAATACGAATTTAAATTGTTGACTTTTTTTTATGAAGATAGATAACAAAACTGCTATCTAACTGAAACACAACATGAACTACTGCCACAAATCTTTGCATGTATCATGATATCACGATATACAGTGTTTTTGACAGTATCACAAAATAGAATATTGCATTACTCAAGTGTATCAATTTTCTTGAACCCCTAGAAACAAGAGGAAACAGTTAGCCTGGCTTTATCTAAAGATAACAGTTTGTTTAATCTGTACAAAAGCTACAGTATAAAAATGCCAATTTGAAAATGAGGTATGTTAGTGAGCATTTTGCTGGTTGGTAGGTTTTGTACCTTTAAACAGAGGCAGGCTAACTGTAATCTGTAGTCTGCACAATGCCATTGCACATTCATTGTGCAATGGCATTGTGCAATGATTGTATATTAAATATGTTCTAATCCTCTTTAATATATGATCTCTGATTGAAGCAAGTTGTTTTTCCCCTGCCCTCCTCCTCCCCAGACATAGCAGAGACGGGCAGACTGCACCAATAGCGCAGGATGTACACGACCTCGTAAACTGACAGTAACAAGCGATGACGAGTCCTCCACTTTAAGATGATCAGCTGTTTATAACTGTCACTTGTCTGTCAAAGTACAGTTTAGCCTGTTATCCTGAAAAAAAGTCCTCTGTGCTGAAAATACACTCTGACGATGAGTTAAGTGGCTGCCAAACTCATTTTGCTCAGTTTAACAGTTGTTATGATCTACTCCTTCTACAAGATTGTCAATGATTTCTTACATGATTCTTGTATGATTTCTTTCTTAATTTGAACTCTGATGAATGTAAAATGGACAGACAAAACAGTTATTCTGGTCCAGAATGGAAATTTCAAAGGGGGGACACTGCGGCTACAGCATTCATGACAAGAGAAGAGTAAGAAGAGAAGAGGAGTATTTCAACTTAACATGTTTCCTTTACCGTGGATGACACTTTGTGGTCATTTTATCATTTATTACAGTAAATATATTACATATGTCTCGTTTAAAGTCTATAGTACCTACGCAGAACCCAGCATACAGAAAAAAAAAACAAAAAACGGCAAGCTTCTAAGAAACAAAAGAACATCTTTAGAAGTTTATTGAAAGTGGACACTCTTACACACATCTTGTTACTCCTCATTCTTTGTTTCTCCAGACGTGAACTCCAAATCAGCCAGAGTCCTGGTCATCCTTGTTGTCCCGGGTCACCTCCTCTTCCTGTACACCATCCACCTCCTGCACGGAGGCCATACTGCTATGACGCCCACCTTCATCATCTGCTACCTGTCTGCGGCTCTGCTTCAGGTCAGATAAGCACATAAAAACTTTGTATACTCTTACCAGACTTCATTAACAGCTGAGTTTTACACCAACCTGAGATATTCTCCAACTATTGTCATCATCCAGGTGGTGATTCTGCTCTCCGTGGCCAGCCTGATGGTGCAGTGGCTGTGGCGAAGGGGAATGGATCCAGACAACTTCTCCATCCCCTACCTCACAGCTCTGGGAGACCTGCTGGGGACCGGCTTCTTGGCTCTGAGCTTCAGACTGATCCTGATGTTCAGTTCTGCTGGGACTGGAGTTTGACACAGACGTGTGGTCCTGTACACACTGAATGTACTCTGTTCTCTTTATGCAAGTGTCTGAAACACACTGCAGAGTTCACTGGATTTAAGAAGGAAAGTGACACACAGGGGGTAAGCGTGGCGTTATATTTGTGCCTCATTTCTCTGAGTGCGGTGGGACAGATTATTATGCAAAGAATAATTTATTTTGAGCAAATCTATTCTGTGCTCAGGAAATGCATTTGTGTGTTTGCCATTATCAGCATAAGTGCATCGTTAAAACATCTCACTTATTATACTAATTTCCTCTCTAATTCTCTGCTCTTTCAAACCCCTTGGAAACGTTCTCATTGTGTCTGTCATGCTCCCTCAACATCTCTGCTCAAGTTTGCTCAGTCTGACACAGTGTTACTGAGAGTCCAGACAAACGTGAAGTGAATTTTAGAGGCGGCATAAAAGTGCCTATGAATTCACCTTGGGCAGCAAAAACTGACGTTGCCACGTCTGTGAGCAAAAAATTGGGAGTTTTGTACATCTGCTACACAAATGTACAGAGACTAGAGGAAGAGGGAGACAGAATGGAGGGAAATCAAAGAATAAACTGGAGTTTCTGTTGAGTTCAGTCAGAGGCTGAACTGAACCGACAGACAACTTTGTGTCCGTTGCTAGCAGGCATATGACTGACATACAGTTGGTACACTGGCTGGTTGATGCAAGTAAACACAAATCATTTAGCTGCTTTCTCTCTGAAGTCAACAGTTAATGGGTTAACCACTGACAACATTTTTGACCGGTTACGCACTTTGGTCTATAGCTTTTTTTTTTGGCATCAATGAAAAATAATTTCATAATAACCTTACACCAGAGTGTAAATCAGGTGTTCTGAGAGAGAACTAGTCTTCTGCTCCTCCTCTTGGCTCTGGTTTCGGCCTTTAGGATATCTGGCCCGTGGCGGTAGATTTAAACCAATCACAGGTCATCTCACAGACCAGGCGTTCCTATCGGCTCTTCTACAAGTGCAGCTGCGCGTGCACGTTCCTTTGGTGAGACCCTGAATCAGTGGCAGAAATTCCTGCAGGAAAAGTCACTATAAAACAAAATTATCAGAAAGAGAATCCAGCTAATGAGCAACATGCTCAGCCCAGGAGTTTTCCAGCTCCCTTTACCATCACTTGTGTTCATTCGTGTCTATTGCGGAGCTTTTGCTGAGGGCCGAGAGGAGCGGGTTGACCTGAGACACTTGCAATCACCTCGGTATACTGTTGCGTGCGCATATGAAGTGCATGCTGCTCGTCTGGTAGGAGGGGCTCAGGACGAAGAAAATGAAACCTAACTCATGCCCTGGAGATGAGACTCAGCAATCAACCGTGTGTGGGCTTTCTACATACTGCAGCTTTAATTCATGCACACTCCGCTAACGGCTTTGCTTGCTAACTTGATAATTGTCAGCTACTCAGCAAAGGTGTTATCATAGTTCAAAGTGCACTTAATGATTTAATTTACCGTAACTTGTTTGGAGTGTGTAACAGGCATCAAATTCAAAATGATGATCAAGAAATATCTTGTCTTTGCACTGTATTCAAATGAATATAGGTCAGAATTTGTGCAAGTAATTGCATTGTGTTTTTATTTATGTTTTAGTCCCAATTTGTTTGGAATTGGGGTTGTAAATTACTGATAGTGTGATGATAATTTCGACATAATATATGAACTTAATTGCTCATTTTCTGTAGTCAGAATGTCCCTTCGATTGAGGCCCAAATGTAATACCATAGATACTAAGAAGCTGCAGAAACAGAAGTGGAAACACCCTGGCTCAAAAAAGAAAGACCAGGGCGAGGAAAGTGTGCACACATTTTGCACTTTGGTCTCAATATTTGCCCGTCATGTCTAGACACAGCCAGCTCACTGCGGTCGCTAGTTGCACACTGTTCCCTTGAGCCGCACTTATCACAATACCAACACCGCCCAGCTTGGCTCTGTAGAAACAACATCCACCTAAAATGGATACAAGTGGGAACACCATAGAACCACTGTATTGTTAACTGTTGACACATCTGTATAACTATTGTCAGCTCTTAAATGTTAGATGGCAAATGATTGTATTAAGGCAATAATAATATATAACTGAGTGTAAATGTATATTAACATAAATCAGATGCTGCACTGTCTGAATGAATGTTAGATTTTATCGTGTTTCTTTTACGTAGATTTGTGCCTTTAAACCGTGATAAGCCTTCAGTTGTCTGATGTGTTCCTACTGTATGGGCTCTGAGTTTGGTGTTGCCAGATTTCTACAGGATATTTTATTTTTTTGTGCAGCACAGTGCCACTGAACATAGCCTGTTGTACTTCACTGTCTCTGTGTTATGTGTTCCACGTATTCACAATGTAGATATTTCTTTGTGAACAAATTATTTAGTATGGATCTCTCTGTATGGGGCCTTTTCAATTGTTTGATATGCACTTTTAGGAAGCTGCTGATCTGAAAATAGCGTCCAAAGATGGTATGATAATAATCCTATTTTCACAGTGACATCGAGCTTGACTGGACTTTGTAGTGCTCTCACATTTGTAAAAACTTCTTTGCAGCCATGATTTGTTGTTGAAATAAAAGAGTGACACGTAAGTGATGATTACTGTGTCCTGAAGGATGTCTCTGTAAAGCAGTGTGTCTCTTCAGGACTGTTGCCTTAAATATTATTAACATGGAGTCATACAGTAGTAGTGCCTTGAAAAACTATAAACCAGTAAACAAAAGAAAAGAAGAAATATAAAGAGGATTAAATAAAAGAATAAATGTGGAAATACAAATAAAATGTTAAATTACATTTCTATATATATATTTATAAAAATTAGTATTTTTTGCATGTAAATTACTGTTTTTCTGAGTATTTTTATATAATGTCATTTATTTATTTTTATCCCTTATTTTTTTCCCCCTATTTCTTTTGCTTGAATGCTCAAAGCCAGATGATTGACAGCTTGGCTCTTCAAGGAACACCAAAAGCAATAGGGAAAAGTAAAAGCATTACAGAAAAGAATAACAAAAGATATTTTCTATTAAAAAAAAGGAAATATAAATGAACAGATACATGTGAAAACACAGGAAAATGTCTAATTATCCTTTCATATGCCTATTTCCACAATTATCGACTCTTTCATTTATATTTCCACATTTTTTGTTTATTCTTTTATTTATTCCTCTTTATATTTCCATATTTATTTTAACAGATTTATTTTTTGTGGCACTCCTAGGCCTCCATACAGTAACTAAAACAATCAAAGTGGTCAACAAATTCTTGCTGAAATGCATTTATTTGAAAACTGTAAGAGAAACTATATATCTATTTTGGTTTGTCTGACTTTGTAGAGTCAAAAATAACACAATAAATTAAGACAATATCATAGTTACACAAAAAAAAGTCTTCCTACAGCACAAAAAATAAAACACAGTCACAGTTACAAAAGTTGTCATTGTCTGCAGGAGTGAAAAAAAGGCCTGTGTTCAAAGGCACGTACGTTTGGAGACATTCACCGTCTAAATAAGATTTTAATACTTTAATTATGCTACTGCACCTTGTAGAGATTATGTCTGTCGTGCAAATTACACTTTTGGAACAGCAGACAAGAACTGAAATTAAAACAAAAGTTAAATGGCATTTCACACATTCAAAGGCAGTGACCGACATCCCCTGGATCACCGATTACAGTAAAATATCATTTACCTGCTTTAGGCCAGTGGTTCTCAACCTGCGAGCCGTGAGATAATATCCAGGTGTCGTCAGATGGTTGAGGAGAATAAGCCAGTTTTGCTAGCCATCACATCGAAGAAATACTATGGGGTGATGGCTTCTCAGAATAAGTATTCCAGTTCAAAATTTGGGTCAACGCAAGACCTGAAAGTCCATTTACAACAGACACCAAGCTTCAACCAAGCTTTGGGACTTTATACAATATGGATTTTTAATGGAGGTCACAAACACCAACCTCATTATTATGGGGGGGGTCACGACTCTAAAAGGTTGAGAACCACTGACTTAGGAAAGGCAGCTTTTTGATGAAATGTCCTCTCTTGTATCCTCTGTGTGCACAGAAACTCTTCAGACTGATGTTTTATCTGTAAAAATAATTCATTTAATGTGGAGCTCTGATCAGGATACTTTTCCAACAGGGTCTGTATAAGGCCTGTACTTTTATGAGTCCAGGCTCCACAAGTTCAAGTTCAAGTCCAAGTCCGATCAGCAATGTCCCAGCCTCATCTAAACTTGAGGTAGGCTGGTATAGAGTAGTTGAAGAGCAGGAAGTCCATTCGATAGAGGTTGTACAGCTTCTTCTGGTAGAAGGGGCTGATGTTTTGAAAGAACTGGGCCGCCATGTCTCCTGTAGTCCTGGTGCTCTTGGACGAAGTGGGGAAGCTGACCTGGTCCTCCACCCCGGCCAGCTGTAGCACGTAGCGGGAGTCCTGCTCCAGCGTCTCGTATTTACCCACCACGTCGTAGTGGATGAGGCAGGGGTGGCACAGCGAGTGCACCCGCTCCCAGTGCTCGTTGAAGGGCTCCTCCCGCTGGGTGGCCGGGTCCACGAGGTAATACACAAACTCCTCAAAGGAGACGTCGTTTCCTCTCTCCAGAGCCTCCGGCTGCGGGTCCAGTCTGTGCCGCCGCACTATCTTTGTGCCGTATCGTTTATGGAAAGCTGTGTTGTAGCTCCGTGTGAATTTGTTGCGGTAGGCAGACACCAGCCGCTCAAAGGGTTCTCGCACGAAGATGAACTTCAGGTAGGAGCGCAGGCGCTGGTTGATCTCAGAGGTGGAGTACTCCGACAGAGTGCGGAGGTTTCCTGGGACGTGGGCTTCGTTGGCAGGGATTGCCAGTGGGTCGCGGAGGGACCCGGCCATGCCTGTCAGAACCATGAGCACCCGCTTCCAGTTGGTGCAGGCCACTTTGGGCACGTAGCAGTACAGCAGGCCGTGCTGGTCGTCCACGATGACGTGCTTCAGGTCCTCCGGGATGAGGACTCTGCGTTTGCGGGTGTAGGAGCGGCAGGCTTCTTCTAGCACCTCCCGTCGGCCCTGATGGATCGCCTGGACTGGAGATTCAACCTACAAGGAAAAGACAGAAGAATTCAACTAGAGGAATTATTTATCAGTTACAAAACCTAGTCTACTTTTAATCCATAATTCCAGTTTCACCAACTTTTCCCATTAGCTGTGGCCATGATACATAGGATTACATTATGTACAAGAAAGAGGAAGTCAGATAAAGCAAAAAACACCAGCAGACAGCAGTGATCAGACAGGTTTTTAATAAACCCCTAGGTTAGTCAAATGTATCTGTAAACTGTATTCATAGGAAAGAATCACAGGAGAAAATCGCTAAATCAGCTGGGGCAGTCAGGGCAGGGTGTCAAGGCCACTTTGGCCGCAAGGCATATCATTTTTTGAGGGGCATAAGGCCAAACTGTGGGGGCACAGAGGCCACGGCCTTCACGGCCTCCATGAAATCCCTGCCCTGGCTCTACACCTCTGCTATTACATGGCTATTTACAACAGATGTAAGTGTGGTGTAATTGTTCTATATGGCCAGAATTCTTGAATATTAACATATTGGCTGTAAAACAAAAAGTCTAGCATAACCTCCGGTGTGCGCACTGTTTTCCATTGCAGTGAAGGTCTAGCAGAGATGAGGAGTGGGCCACAGTGGTCTGCTCACTCGTACTCTTCAGACCCAGCCAACACTGACTGACTGACTAAATATACAGTAGTGCTCCCTAAGACCTGTAAACAGACTTGATGTGTAAAATCAGTGGAATTCCCCTTTAGGAGGACATACTGAGAAAAACAAACCAGAATGTATAACATTAGTTAGCCAAGTGGAGCAGATATCCTGCGCCTTCGTGGAGCCAAGACCGACTAAGTTCTCTGAGTGTGAGAAAGTACAGTATATTTACAGATAGGTCTCCTCTGGAGGTCTGAATCATGGTCAATCTCTTGCCATCTGCATACTGCCTTAATAAAATTACGGGTCAGCCAGTTCAGCCTGGCCTCCTCGTGGCACAAACGCCTTATTTACTTCTTTCATTTACTCAGCCTGGCTCACCGATGCAGCGGTCGGAGCCGCGACTCTCTCGGTTTGACTCGGAGCCTGACAGCATGTGTGGCTCTCTGTGCTTACTGGCAGACACTGGAACATCGAGGATACGCCGGACCGGCCCAGAGGCTGTCGAGCCAACACTGGCTCAGCGCAAGTTTGTGTACTTTGCAACTCTGTCTTTCCACCTTAAACTTTAATCCCTTTATGTCAGCCATATGCATGATTTAGTAGCATTTCCTGAGGATATTTATACAGCCACCAGGATGCACAACATGACAAACATGTCAGTCAAAGAGAATACCAAAATCTTCTTAAGTGTGTTGGGTAAATATAAATGTTGTGAAAAGTTGTACTTACTATATTTAAGCCAAGATTCACAAGGTAATCAAATCCATCCATCTTGTTCCACTGGATTAATTAAACATATGACGCAATTTGCATTTGTAATTTATGAGGAAGGGATTTATTTGCTTTTCAAGGACTTTTTTAGGGCTGTCTGCTCTCTTTTGTTAAGCAATTTTCCAGATGTTTTCAGCTGCACTAATCAATACTTGATTCAAATGACTGTATAATAAGTGAATTTTCATCCAACTCTGCAATTCCCCTTAACACTAGACAGTGGATCTTAGCATCTGTCAGCTCATTGTTCTAGTTTTATGGCAGCAGTGCAGCAGGTAGCTGTAATATACCTGCCAAACAGCACCAAACAGCATACAGACAGTGTTAGCGACTAGCCGGTGAACACAGTGGAGTATTTAAGAGCTTAAAAGTCAGATATTTCCCTTGTGAGATGGAGATTACAACCAACAAGGAGAGTGAATATTGGACTTGATTTCCTCAGGAGGCCTGAAACACGACTTCAAATAAATGTTAATGTTGCTTCCTGTCAACTGAATGTGTAAATAGGCAGTTTGCTAAAATAAACTATAAGGTCAGGTGAGTGTGGTATTTACAGCTTGTTCCACTGGCTTGAAGTAGCTAAAAATAACAGAAAAGGTAGTAGTATTAAAAGTTTTTATAAAAGTATGTATCTTTTCATGTTCTTCTCACTTTAGGTCAGATGATTTGGGCTGTGGTTATCACTTATAGAGTGACATATTTTATTTGAAATAAAACTGGAGGATTCAGACGAAATTATCTTTAATTTTCTTCATCATGGTATAATGCTTTTTATCGGTCAAATCAAGACCACTGGTGACTGGTCAAAAGATTAAGACAATGCTGTCAAAATACAGAGTGCTGCAGGAATGAGTTCAAAAACCAGGAAATGAAATGGCATATTTGCACCTCCACTTCCCTCATCTCAAAGTTAATGGTGTTTTTGTATGGGTTTTTGGTTAACGTAGTTTAACGTAAAATATGTGACTAAATACCCCACTTGTGAATTTTTTAGCTGGGCATACACTGTACATTTTTAAATATGTTGTTTTTTAAATCCAGCTTTCACTGTATAAGTAAATCATCTCCGATGTAAAGCCAAAGTTCACGACTTATGTGCTCACACTGTACGGTTCAATCGTCAAGCCACGACCTGAGTGCTCACACCAAAAACGTAAAATATAAAATAAAACACCCGGTTGGACCATTCTGGCTATTGACGATTGCCAATAAAAGGTGTGTTTGAGAGCTCTGAGGCAGGTAGAAGATTGTTAGCTAACAATAATGCTAACAAGACAGACAAGTGTTTCCTTGGTGCCAACGTATACGGACTAGGGAGATGTGGACAATAATATGGCCTGTCCATTTAGCAGAGACGATTGTAGGTAAGCTAGCTAGGTTTAACTGCCCATATTTTCTGTCCCCATGAGGCGTCATGTTGCCATGGCACTTTCAAATGCTGTTTGCCACTTTGCGCAGGTGGAGTGAGACCTCACCTTGGAGAACCGACTCATGGCTCAATTGTGCAACAGCCTGACAACGGCTGCCCAAACACTGCACGACAAACGACAACCAGTGAAGCTGCTGAAATTCAGTCCGACTCTAAACTGAGTCATGTGGCTTAAGCTTTTTAATTCTGGTGATTGCTTTCATGCCTCAAAAATCATAAAACTGATGTTTACGAAGATTATCTTGTTGAACAAAACATGTCAGTATCATAAACTTTTGTTCGCCACAGAGCTTATTTTCTGCACTAATACAAAGGAAAGAATCCCATTTGTTTTTTCTGGAGGGAACCAAGGTGATGCTGTACTTCCTGGTTGGCCTACAAATATCAGTCATCCCTGCAGCACTCACTCTACTCAACGCTGGATTCTAGTCTGCAGGCCATTATTTTCTTGTTCTGTCACTTTGTCTTTCTCTTAATTACGTCTACCTGCCGCGCACCGGAAAAATCCAACAAGCACGACAAGGATAAGACAGAAGCATTCACATACAGCATTATTTACATATGTAAATAAATAAAACAATCTTGTATTAATCCACCTCACTGCCCGTCTCCGTCCTGACAGCTCAGCAGCTTCCTCCCATTGGGGAAATGATTAAGTGGAAAGGAACAAAGAAAATATCACAAGCAATTAAAAGTAAATGATGTCTGTTCTGTTTTCTGGCATGCGCACCTTCCTCCTCCTCACAGGGAGATTTAACTGGAAACAGCTGCTGCAGAGCCGCTTTTACTGCGCCGAGTCTCCAAGAACAGCTCAGACACATGGATGAATATCTGACAATATGTATGGATTTACAGAGAGAATAAGTGGCTGTTTAGAGCCCCACCCGGGGGTGTTCATTAGAGAAAAATACCCTTTTATTTCTTTAATTTCAAAAAAAGAAAACCATAATAAACTTAACCACAACAGTCATCTTGAGCGGACGAGCTGTTTTTCTAAGAGGCATGTTGAATTATTTGCGTATTGAATATGAAGTGTGATTTTGTTCCAAAACACAGCGGGGGCTGAAAAGAGAAAGGTTCAATCAGAATATGTCAGCAGTCAGTGATTCAGCGATGCCATTGTTGTTGTTATTAAAGTGAGAAATGCAGAAATGGGATGATAGATTCAGGGTGGAGAACCTCCAGACAACAATGGAAATAAAGGCTGGATGTGGTCAGATCACTGTGTAATCATGAGCTCCAAACACATACATACGTCTCACTCATCTCTTGAGCGGCTCAGTGCCGTTTAAGCACATCCACTGGTTGAAACTGGGCGTACTGGGGGGGAATCAATAAAAAACCCTCACATTTATTTATTGTACTTTCCAGACTAATGTCTAGTTCTATGGAGGACAGCTGTCCATCATCAGCACTCTTCATCCAACAAACGATCAGAAGCTACAAACTGATCTAACAGATTACTGGCTTCTTTTTTTCTTTTTTCTTTTTTAAGAAAAACACGTACTGGTTGCATAAGATTTGTTACTGTAATTAAAAAGATAAGATGAAATTATAGCTACTTGGCAGCACAGAGTGGACGCCGGGCATTTTAAGGAGGAAGAAGAAGGAAGTGGGAGGAAAAAATGAAGACAAATTAGAAATACATGTCAGCAGAACTGCCCACACCACGATTATTTTTTAAAACTTTCTTAAATTAAAAATGTATCAAGAATGTATGTTTATATAAGCTGGTGCAATTATTAAAAAATATCCTCTGGACCACATGTGCTGTCGTGTGACTGATGACAGAGCGTGAGAGGAGTGGTGGGTAAACAAATTTCAGTTCTTGTTTTTTTTTAACTGCGTCATTGTACACAGAGCGATGCAACAGCAGGACGGGCTGTAAACTTTAACTGTTAAAACGGAGTCTCAAAATCACCACAAACCAGAAAACTAACCGTGATGGAAGCAGAGAAGAGAGACAGAAACACAGAGCAGGTGCACCTGCAGAGCACACAGAGCAGGGAACGGCTGCTTGTAGTTTATGCTTGTTTTTGCCATTAAGCAGCTCATATTGGAATTTAATGCGGCGCACTGCACTGTAAAAAAAACAAGAGAAGGACAAATTATCAAATATTTGTACAGGACAGCCAAATCTGATTTGACTAAAGAAAATATTAGTCAGGGACAGTTCCAGCAAGTTTGTAGAGCTTTTCAACAGCAGCCGCTTTGACAAGAAATAGTCGTTTTTCACATGTGTGATGTGCATGTGCAGTGAATGATTTCCAGTGAGAAACATGCTGTCTTCACTTAGAGACCATTTTAACAGAGGAGGACAGAGGACTGATAGCTGAACATCGTGATGTCACAGTGAAGTTGACCTTTGACCTTATGGATATGGAAATGTCATCACCTCATCGTTTCCATTATTAGACATTTGTGTGAAATTCAGAATTAGTGAATTCTTGAGGTACGGCCAGAGATGTTTTGTAAGGTCACAGTAACCTGAAATTCCGATCGGTTCATTCTTGAGTCTTTTTGACGTATTTTTGAGATATCACGTTCACAAGAATGGGACGGACAGAGAAAGTGAAAACATTATGTCTTCGACCACTTCTGTTGCTGGTCAGGAGGAGGAGGAGGAGGAGGAGGAGAGGAAGAAGGAAGACGAGGTGGAGACAGGGTCTGAAAAAAATCAAAGAGCTGTGGTGGTACCATGATAGTAAAAATCTTTGTTTAGCATGTTAGCAGCTGATGCTATTGTAGCAAAAAATGGCCAATGTTATTACAATTCATCCTGAGAAGAACATAAAAGTCTGTACCAATTTTCAAAATTACAGGGTAATTGATCCAATATCTGTTGAGATATTCCAGTGTGGACCGACCTACTGATCAACACTGCCATCCCTAGAACTATACTGTGGATAAAGAACAAAATAAAGAAAGGAGTAGCTGTGATAGCACTAGCATGCCTCACATAGCCTACACAAACTTTCACTGTATGCTGCAGTGATGTACAACACTGAGGTCAAGTGTTAATTCATTCCTTACGTACCTACAGTAGATAAACAAAGGTTCATGTTAGGTTTCTTTATGATACTGCGTGATACTGTATGTAATCTATACAAGCCAAATGCCTCCATGGACATAATTTTTCTCTTGCTCTCAAAATACGGTTCTAAATTTACTGGGCTTTTACTTGTCTGCAGTCTGACGGTGTCTGTACAAACCCATAAATCCTCCGCAATAAACGTCACCCGTGTAATTCAACAAAGATGGCTGACCTTTTTTTTTTTTCTTCTCTGCAAGATAAAACAACATCAAAGCTGCTGTATGTGACGTGAAAAATATCACAACGATCAAGACATCACAGGGATCAGGGGTCATGTGTGTTGTGTATCAGGTACTTTCAGAGCAGGAGATACTTTTCTTATGGTTCAGCCTTATATAATGGAGTTAACAAGGTCTGCTGGAAGACAGGTGGATTTAACTGGACTGGATTTAAGATGCTGACGGCTCAAAGTCATGCATTTATTCTTCTTACAGTACATATGTCTGCTTACGCCTACTTCAAACATGGACACTGAGTGTGTATCCCACACACAGTGACCTGGACGGACATTTTAAAGACCATGTGGCTCCGTTCAAAAACAAGACTATGGGCCCCATTTAGACGATTTATAGCACATGGTCTGAAGTGCATGGTGTGAGTACATTTAGTTGTCCAGCTCCACTTTTTACTAGTCGTTTAGGCGCAAAGTGAGGCATAAGGCACAAAGGGGTTGTATTCAGTCTCTTAAGTAATCATCGTTGTGTTTTGGGCGTAACATCAATTAAACCAGAGCGTCATCTCCCATTCTCTTTAAGACACATACGGATTCAAATGGTGGATTCAGCAAGAGGAGACGTGAACTGTCTTCTGCTGTGGGAAAGGATCGGCTCGTGTGCAAAGTTAAAGTGTTCAAGCAGATCATCCACGGGCGCAGCAGGAGGAATCCATTATGGCACGAAGGAGGGATGAGGTAGTGTGTCCTCATCTTCTGGCATCACCAGAACGGCTGCACAACGCCAAAAGCAGTAAAATGATGTCACGAGATAGGGACCTGCTACCTCTGCCATCTCCTCAATCTCTGTCCCAACAACAGCTCCATTTGACTGCTTATGTGCAAATGCACAGATATTTAGCTGAGGTGGAGGAGAGCTGTCGCGCGTCCATGTCAGTAACAAGCAGAGTGTGCGTGTGTTGTGAACACGCCTATGTAGGCGCCGTCTTACTGGGTGCCTTTCATTTAGCAAATTCATCTCCTCGTCTCACTTACTGGCTTCCTCTCCTCATGTCTTGGCTCCTCCCAACAAAGATGTGTGAGAGAGAGATGTGAGTAAGAGACACAAGGACAGAGGAGACGAAGCTGCCAAATGAGAAATCCTCAGTTCCTTAGCGTCAGTCTGAAGCAACGACAGTTACTGATGACAAGCTGAACAGCCGGATCAGCTGTCAAACTGATGATATGAATGTCCACAGAAATGTCCATTGTCCAAAGAAACACTTATTTAAGAACGATTCCAACACCTGACAGTATTCACTTAGACCTGTTAAAATAGCTGATTATTATTAGTATTATTGATTATATTTATTTTAATTATTTAATATTCATTTTAAATCTTCCAATTTATGTACAGATCTGTGTTATTTGTTTAGATGGCTCATTGTTAATGATGGTGTCAATTAAAATGATTGAAACCAACGTGGCGCTGAATGGTCGACACCACCCAGGTGCACTTTACAAAACAACTGCTCAAGTAGACTTATAGCCCACATTAAACAAGAGACTCCCTGTGTGTGTGTGTGTGTTTCTGTGCAAACCAGAGTGTGACTGTCACACACACCGCAGCAGCACAGTGAACCAGTGAGGGAGGGGGTGAGTATGGTTGTGTAAGCGAGTGGAGATCGTCTACCAGGCGTAGTTAATCGATTGCGGATGGTGTTGTTCTGTTGATGAATAAAAAAATAAATAAAAATGGTAAAAGGGTCGCCAAATCTACTTGGGCAGCTGTTCATTTACCTGACAGCCCGCTCAAGTAAAGTCTATGTGTGGGAAACACTGATGGAGCAACACAAACCTACTTGTGGTGATAAAAAAAAAAATCACCAAATTCATTAAAATATAACCATGGCAATCATTTGGTGCCAAGCCATTAAGTAGATGTTAAGATTTTTCACTTAATAAGTGAAAACTTTGACCTGATGGTGGCATTAGAGGAAATCAGTAGGATTCAGCCTCTGGGGACCAAGAATATCACAAAAAATAATCAAAAAGTACAAAAGTTCACAGCAACCCATTCAATAGCTCTGTAGGCTTTGTAAGGTTCCTCCTTAGCAGCTCTTCCTCTCCGTCTGTCTCTCTTTAAAGAGCACCGTCACTGTGAACGCTGAGCAACGCCCAAAAGCCTCATCAAAGCCACATTCATGTCTGCTTATCACACTCAACAGTTGGCTTATTACATGGTGAAACAACCATGATCTGCAAGAAATCTGATGCAACGTGAAAAATGTTTCCACAGCATGCAGCTTGTGTGTCGCACTTTGAGAGAATATATTCTCCAAACTAAGAAGGTCCAGTTCACCCACATCATACATATTATTATCCAACCTGGCAGATGTAATTCCTTCCCCCTTTTTCAGCTGAGGTTCTGGCACATCTGTCAACCTCGGTAAAAATGGAGGGTAATGGAATTTTGGGTAATGAGTATATTGAAAAATTACATTTAACAATGACCTGGCTACTAATGCACAGAACCCCCTGGGAACAGCTTTTACTGGTCCAAATTAAATTCTCCCACAAAAAACAGTCCTTATGCAAACAGTTCACAGACATGATGTCATGAGTTGTTAAAGAGGACGGTGGTGGGCTTTCTCACAATGAGCTTTACCAGAGTAACACCAGCAATAATACATGTAATAATTAAAGTACTTTTATTTATTGGGTCCACAAGGACAGGGGAAAATTGGGTGCAGAAGTATGCACTCACAGTTTTATGAACCCTGCACGCCTAATACTTTTGGTACGGATCCTACACGGTTTTATAAATGAGGCCCCAGGACTGAGATTGAAAGCCAGAACCCTCCTGCTGTGAAGGGAAGACTTACTCATCAGGATGGAAAAAAAAACTCCTAAGAAACAGCAGCAAATAAACACTTTAACTGTAACTAGTGATGTACTCACAGTGACAGCAAATAGCTGTGTAATTGTTCATCAGCTGACAGCAAAATTACAATTTTACCACAGTTGTTAGTCTTGATGCCAGTCTTGTGAGTTGATCACACCGTAGATGTCTGACCTTGAACATACAGTGGGATGTTATGGACTTTAGCATATTTATGAAATTTTTAAACATTCAAACTGATCTAATAAGTCATACGATGGAGACGGTATGCACCAGGTAAGCTGGGGAAACCACATGCTCTACAAACTGAAAATGCGAACTACATCAGAGGTGACAAAAGTACACATAGTCTTTACTCAAACAGAAGTACAGATACTTGTGTAAAAAAAAAAGACTGGTAAAAAGAGAAGTACTGATTTAACTTCTTCACTCAAGTAAAAGTGAAACAGTGCAGGCTGTCAAATGGCTGTCAAATGGCCCTCTGAAGGACATTTCTACCAGCTGTTTCTATGCAAAACTAACTGAACCCCACCTTTTCTCCATGGTCGAGTCTCATTTTTGTTTATTTCGTCTTGTTACATCTTTTACAGCCTTTATCATCTGGTTACAGCCTCTTAGGGTAATTTTTCGTATTGTTATGTCATTTTCATCTTTGTCATTTTTCGTCTCGTTACATTGTTTTCGTTTTGTTACATTTTTTTTTTATCTTGTTACGAATCGTTACATCTTTTATGTCTTGTTACATCGTATTTCATCTTGTTGCGTCTTTTGTCTTGTTGCATCGTTTTTCATTTGCTTACATCTTCTTTATCTGATGTATTTTTTGCCTTGCTATGTCTTGTTACTTTCTTTAAATCTTGTTACGTAATTTTTCGTCTTGTTGAATCC
This sequence comes from Lutjanus campechanus, assembly GCA_027495735.1. Classification (NCBI taxonomy): domain Eukaryota; kingdom Metazoa; phylum Chordata; class Actinopteri; order Lutjaniformes; family Lutjanidae; genus Lutjanus; species Lutjanus campechanus. The sequence continues at coordinate 67,152 of JAJHUR010084358.1, forward strand.
TTTACATCTTCTTATGTTGTTTCTGTTTTGTTACGTTGTTTGTCTTGCTATGTTGTTTTAATCTTGTTACATCTTTTTCGTCTTGTTACGTCTGTCGTGACTGATATGCATTGATGAATTATACCAAGGAATCGTCCATTCTATGTGTTATTGTTGTATCCATTTAGACTGAAATCAGCCTTGGAGTTGGGAAGGCGGCACAAAATGAAGCAAAATAAATATAATCAATATTTCCCTTCAAATGGGTTAAGACTAAAGTAACAAGCCTGATTTGAAAATGTAAGGAGTAGAAAGTACAGATACTTGTGTTAGAATGTAGGGAGTAAAAGAAAAAAAGTTGTCAGAAAATAAAGTAAAAAATCATGTAAAGTACAGATACCTGAAAACTCTGCTTGAGTACAGTAATAAAATACTTGTACTTAGTTACTTCCCACCTCTGACTATTGTTTAAAATACTTGTGTAAATAAATAGTAGCATGTATCTTTTCTGACACCCTGTTCAGCGTGTATCACGTCACTTCCTAAGGGCTTCCTTGTCAGTTGAGATGCGTAACCGTGGTAACCCGTGCCAATGATAAACTTTAATTTACTTTAAACAAAACATTACACCTAGTGTGAAACCTAACTTACATTTACATTGAAGCGTTACTGCCATTATGCCAATGTTGTTGTGTTATGCCGTCATCACTACTGCATTGCATTATGGGATGTTTATGCTAGTGTAGTACCAAGTGCTTACATATTTTCATCAGAAACAGCATGCACCTCACAGTCTATTGGTTTCATACTAAGGTTTCAGACATACTAAAAAAAATCTCACTTACTGCATAAGTGTGTTAAATAGCATGATAGTAAGGAATTTTGGAAGCAGTCACAGTTGACCATGAATATAATGTAGAGGACAGACAAAAACATGTCAACATCTCACTGCAGAAACTAAGTTGCCTTTCAAAGGAGGCATGTCTGTGACAGAGATGGGTGTGTGTGTTGTGAGCTGAACTATGATAACCTTTTGTGGTATTTGTATCAGTTCACTTCTACAAAGAAGGGTTACATTAGGTTTCATAGCAGTTAGCAGTATTTGTCTCCCCCCTTGTACACTGAAATCAGGACATCATTTCTGCCAACACAGGAAACATTTGATGATTCTGAAATAGTATTTTATATTTGATATATGACCTGAAAAACAGGGTTTAGAGTATCTGTTTGTCTGTCATCACAAGGTCATTGTTTTTAAGCTTACTGTTTATCACAAAAACAAGAAAAAAGTATGTTTTACTTTATGAAAGGTGGTGATATTTTTGAGCCAAGTGAGCTCATCTGGAGGGCCAACACCTACATTGACAGATTGTTATGATTGAAGTTTTGCCTGTTTACTCTGCAGTAATCCAATATGAGTGTTTGCACTAATGAAACACATCTGGCATCTAATGTCTGGTACAGTTTGAGGAAACAGCATAATTTTCATACATGCTGATATTATTAATATAATGTCCAAAACTGAGGAGGTTCACACTCTTAACTTGTTCTGTACACAAACAGGAGGAATTTCATACATTTTATGCAAATGTTACTTTCTTTTATGCTAACACCACTTTCTTTATTGCTAACGTTACTTCCTTTTATACAAACGCTACTTTCTTTGCTGCTAATGTCCCTTTCTTTTATGCTAACACTACTTTCTTTCCTTCTGACATTACTTTCTGTTACGCTAAGGTCACTTGTGTGACACTCACAATTCATTTCCTATTAGCTGTGGTGTATTTGTGTATAGTCTCTGTTAGCATTATCGTTGCTACTAGCTGCCGTTTCTCACTGGAACTCTGTGTATCATGTTAGCTAGCTTTAGCTGACGGGCTAAAACAGGCGTGTAGTAGAAAGTTTTGAAAATGCAAGTGCTGCATACTGATTTACCTTTTATGAGGTAGTACAGTATTCTGACTGGTTCCTAGCTAGTTGCTTGATTTATATACAGAAAAAGTCCATAATTAAGCTAGCCTGACACCCTCCCCTGCTGCATGTGCAACCTGGATTGTCTGTAAAAAGGGAACACTGTCTATGGTTGAAACATTTTAGCTAAAAATCCAAGTGTATACTTATGGCTCCAGCTTCCTTCAGCAGTAGCATGTTGCACCTGCACATGATGTAACAAATTTAACCTACACAGTATTATAGTATTACAATGGCCTTTTATTATCATTCACTAATTGTTTCTTCTCCTGTCAATACAGAGGAAAATACCTTTTTCTTAAATACTAAATCTAAAAACTTAATTAAAAATTCAGTTGTTAGAAACAGACTCCTACACAGCTCTTGTGGGGTTGTATGGGCCTTCCTGCGCACTGTCCTTACATACCAGACATTGGTGCCAGGAACACATGCAATCAGGATCATAAATTGTCCATACATCACTACCTTCAGCAATAGAGTTCGTATTCAAAAACATGCCCATGCATTTCCCCAGAATGCATGAGTAAGCCTGAATAAATACTTACAAGTAAATATTTAATGTTTGCAAATAGAGTTTAGACTAGCCCCTAATGAGGAGTCACACCACAGACAGTTTGCAGCGGAGTTAGGGGGTCGTGTTTGGAGAGGACTGACCTGGTCTCCATCGTAAAGCGTCTGCAGGGGACTCCTCCTCGACTTGTGCCCGCTGCTTCTTTCGCCGACCGACTCCGAGGCTGAGGAAACACAACACATCTGTCAATGATGCCTGACTGAAAGAGCTTCCAAAGCACATCTGTGTTAAGTCAAAGCAACAACAAGACTAATGCAAATCCAACAACAATAAAAGGTTAACAAACACTAACACACTAATGATTTGAAGTATATCCTCAAGCACAAACCAGCTCTTTAGCCATAATACAAAATACTCTAAATGCAGTTTTTGGATTAAAAAAAGACCGGTGTTCTTAACAAGTCTATTTCTAAACTAACTATGTGAAGACATTAATCATTTTGCCATGTTTTAGCAAAAATATGACTGGAACATAATGATTATATGGAAAGTGTGGAAGCTGACCTATTGACGCTCCACCTCTCTGGACCAAGTGATGCTCCCACACTCAGGGGTGTATACTAATTTTGCATCCAATTAAATGCTTTCTCACTTTTCAATTTTTTCATGATGCTGCCAGAGCGAAGTGTTAGTGGCTGGGAGAGGGGGGAGGGCCTCACTGACCACTATACATACACAAAACTTTAACTTTATTCCTTGATTTGGGTGAAACTAGATCATATTTTCTGTTGAAAATATTTTGTTTTCCTTCCAATGTCCTTCGGATGCTCAGCTTCAACTCTCCTATTGACAGAGTTTCCACACAGCTCTACTTGTTGCTAAAGTAGCTAACTACCGGGACCTAACACAGCCTCCAAGACTGACAGGGAATACAGTACTGAGGTGACTGACAGAATTTTACTGCTGCTAACTGTAGTGTTGTGAACAGAATCTGCTAGATGCACGGCTAACTGAGCTAACTAGCAAAAGACACTATAGTTAGCGGCAGTTAGCGATTGACTACCATAGAAGAAAGTAAAATCAGTCCAGTCCAGGTCCAGCCATGCTGACGGGGAGGCTGACTCAGCATCGTGGCAAGAAAACCACCTTGGTACTGTATTCCCTGTCATCAAACTGGCCTTTGTTGGTCTTGGAATGAGGCTGGGGTGTGCCTGGAACAAGAGGTGGAGGTGGACTAGGCCAAGCTCCACCCATTGGCTCTGCAGTGAGCAGCCTGTCTCTTTTTGCCGCCATAAATGTAGGTCATGATCAGAGTCCAAGTGACAAGAGTCCAAACTGGCCACAGCCTTTGTTCTCTGTGAAGGAGAAAGCCTTTCTGTATCCACCTATCAAAGATAGATGCTGTGCGGTGCACCACTTTAAACAGTAGTAAAGACTTGATGTAAACAAGCAGAAACAGTAACACCAGGAATAAAAAACTTTGTGTGGGAACAATAATGTTCATTATATTGGTTTGTTGCTGCCAAAGTTATATCTGCTCTGGTGCTATTGTAATGGTAGATTAAAAAAGGCTTTGGCGGTCCAGAACATACAACTTTCTATATTTAAAAAGAGACTTTTGTCAAACTGAAAAGCAGAAAGAGAAGCCCAAGGACCCAGATAAGGCCTGGACATGTTGAGTAGCACTGCTGGATACAAGCTTGCAAGGATGAGCTTTCATCCCAGCGTCAGATTACACAGCTTCTCAGGGTCAGAGCCACAGTGCACGATTTCACTACATGAACATAGAATTTCATTTGGGCAAACGTCTCTAATAAAGAGGCCTCTAAGACGCAACATGACCCTGCAGCTTTGTAATTAAATGCAGGTTTATAACTGACTACTGGAAAGCCAAAAACTTAATAGTAACATATTTTTGTGGTTTCCTACAACTGTCACACATCAGAACAGAAGAAAGAAAATAGTTTGCATATAATTTTATATTAAAGACACTGTAAAGCAACAATAAATTTGTGTTCGGAGTTTGTTACACCACAGAAACATGTTATCAACGTCTCAGCCAAATCTGAATGATTGAAAAATTACTAAATTGCTCCGCTGTCTCAGTCTCAAAAACCATTACGACTTGAAAATGACCTGAAACATGGACGCTCCAATTTAGCAGCTTTATTGGACATGTCTGGACATGTTTGAGCCACCAGAGCCAAAGGACAGTGACAGGATGGTATCTTTTTTCCCTTCGGTGTGGGGTTGTTGGAACTACTGGGCTAATTTGGACTGAGAGTCACTTAAGGTATGTTCATAACTGACCAATTGGGAAGCCGTGTCGTTCATGTGTCCATCTGTGGGACTTATATAGTGTTGGGAGACAATGGCTCCAACACGTCAGCGAACCATATTTCAGTCCAACCCAAAAAATCCTGAACACGGAACTTTAACGGTCAAACTCCACAATTCAGTACCACAAACTCTTAAACTCTTTACCCTTCCTTTACACAGACTTTAAAGGAACAAGTCCATATTTGGGGAAATACAACTTGCTTTCATACCGAGAGTTTGAGAAGATTGATAACACTCTCATTTCTGTCAGCCAGGAGGCAGTTAGCTTAGCTTAGCATAAAGACTTCAAGTAGGGGAAACGGAAATCCTGGCTCTGTAACAAAAATCTACCTACCAACCGCTAAAGCTGACCAATTACCACATTACGTCTTCTTTGTTTGATCTGTACAAACTTTATGGATTGAGAGGAAGTTATGGGACAGAAGATTTCTTGTCTGAGAGAAACAGAGAGAAGTCAGTGTGATCACATGACAGATTGTTTCACCACATAGCTATTTTTCACAAGCCGCACATATTCCAACCATTCTGACATTGAATTTGTGTTTTTTTTTTGACAGACAAATGAGGAGAAAATGTCTTTGTTCAAGACTTGTAACACTCTCACTCTCACAAGATTTGACCACATGTTCTTGCGATATCTAGCAACACAGATATGGTCTACAACCATATTAAGCACATTAAGCTAACAGATAAAAACAAGCTGCAAAACAAGGTGCAAGTATTAAATCTGTACTGTATCGAGCGTTACATATCTGCTTTCAGTGATCAATACGACATTAACAACACTTATAAGATGTCTAGCCCCAGCTTCACTAACACACAATTATACAATAACAGAATTTCATACCATTGGCACAGCTTGTAATGTGTTATCTTGCTACATAGAACATCTTTGGCTAAGCTCAGCTAACAATCTCCTGGGTGTAGCTTCATATTTAGCGATATGAGAGGTACTAGGAATGTTTTATTTTGGAACCTTCTCTGGAAGAAAGTGAATAAGGGTATTTCCCAAGCTATTGAAATATTCCTTTATGTGTTGCATTCTTTCTGTGAAACACATGCTTGGGATCTTTGTGAGACAGCGAAGGTTATTACTTCTATTGCTTCTGATATTTCCTCGTTTTCCTTTCCTGCAGTTACTTTCGGAGCTTTCATGAGCACATGTGGCACATTAACATTGACAGGTCTTGGACTCACTGATGAGCAGGGTCTTTCAAACACTGCCAAGACACTGTGAACATCTCCACAGGAGCTCCACTTTTTGGATTTTAAAACAATTCCTCATCCTTCGAGGCATCACACTGTGGGTTTGCCAGCCACATCATGCAGCCTTGTGGATACTGCTGGTTTTCAAATCTAGATATGTGGTTATTACATTATTTCTTGTTTTTCCGAAATAGGCCTTAGCTTAAAAACATTAAACTTTGATATTTTGAAAAATGTGCTTGTTTGTTTTCCTGCTGACAATATATCTCCAAAATGTCTGTCACACATGTAGCTAGCTAGCTCAAAGACTACAAACAGGAGGAACCCATTAGCCTGGTTCTGTCCGAAGGTAATCAAACTGCCTACCAGCACCTTAAAGCTCACTATTTAACATGCTACATCACTAATTAAACATTTGTTTGACTGGTACAAAAACTTGAATGTGTGTCATTTTGGTTTAAAGTCTTTATGCTAAGCTAAGCTAACCAGCTCCTGGTTGATATTCTGAACACAGACATATGAGTGGTATTGATCTTGCCATCCAACCCTCGACAAGAAAGTGAATAAACGCATTTCCCCAAAACATTAAACTATGCCTTTAACACAGTCTAATTTCATATTCATATTTGCTTTGCCAGGGGGCCACTTTTGCAAATTCACAGGAGACCATGGGACAGTTAATAAACCAGACCTAATTACGATATTATTTATCAGCTAAAATTAGAAATAAAATTTTCTTGCTGTTTCACCAGGTGTGAACACTGCACTGAAGCCACCATGTTTTGACTCATGATGGCGCCTGTCGGGCCGGAGCCTTCCTGGGAAAAAAAACACTGTGAATGAATTTATCGTCATTGTTGATTAAAAATGGTCGGAGGGCCACCCGGCACCCTAATGGAGGCCAGATGTCCGTGGGCCGCAGGTTGAATATCCATGTGTGACTCTTGATCAGGTAAAAATGGATGGTATGACACCCACTCCAAAATTTGTTCTGCATTGAAAACACGATTTAAAAAAAAAACTGTGATTATTATGACAGATATTGCATCTACATTATGATCCCAGGTTAGTTAGAATTAGTCTTTTTTGCACCACACTTTTAATTTTCACTGGAAAAAAAACCTAATAAAATCATGATGATGTGACATTTGTTGTTTGAGATTTGTAGGTCCTGGCATCTCTTCAGTACATCACACATGCATGTGTTTTGTCACACATTTTTCCTGTATCAAAAATTTGCAGCCTCTGTGATTCGGATATTGCACTTGGCTGTATTGCAATTTCGATAATATTTGGATTAATTGTGCAGCACTAACTGAAATCAACTGTTTGAGGCAAAATTCACAGAAAATAAAAACACCAAAGTTCTTGAGATGCTTCAACAATAAAATGACACCCGTTGCCTCACTGAGAAAAGGCTAGTTTTCACTGGTGTAAACATCTGTAAACAGAGCCCCAAAGCAGCGATTAGGGAATTAGCGATCCAACTCAATGTCGAGACTAGGAACAAAACATCTGTTACAACTGCTCACAGATCTTATGACTGTCAATCTGATGTGCCATCATTCAAACTAATGTAAAAGTCCCATTTACTTGAGTATGTTTTTATAGTTTTCAAAGAGCCTTATTAAAGAATCAATTTCTTCTCTGCATTGTTTGCAGTCATTACACTCCAGAGCTGCTGAGACAGCAATAACATTTGTCATCTGTATGAAACTGAACTCACAAGTACACAGGACTTAACGCTTATTAGTGGAATTTATTCAAGAGCCCAATTACACTGAGAGAATGATGCACTGACACACAAGTTTGAGAGTGCAGGAAGACTCAGCTGAGTGACTGTGTCTTTGTGTGTGTGTGTGTGTGTGTGCCTCTTTCCACACTCAAGTGTGATCGGGCCGGTCATGGGTGCCAAGCAGCTTATGAGCTGTAAACCCACCGACACACTCATGGTGGAGAGAGCCAGTGAGACGTGCAGGTTTGAATGTGAGCAAAATATTACCAAAAATTGAGCGCATTGAGATTTTGGTGTTAAAGGACTGAATCTGTGATTTGTATGCATTACCCACCCACTACAGCTCAGATACTGGGGGCAACTAAAAATTACTGCCAACTATCTTCTACCCATTACAGTAAACAACTTGGTGTTGAGTTCAAGGAAACTCCAACAATTGAGATTTAAGAGTTGGCTGCATTACTTCAATCAGCTTTATGCAACAAACAACAAAAGTCACGTGATGCTTTTTACAAAGTCCATGTGTGCTCACTGCTTTTCAACTATTCCTGCTTGCAGCTCCTTTACCATGTGATGATAAACTGACTACATTTGCAAAAAATGAATGCGCAAAATGAAATTACATAAAAGAAGACTGGCTGTATAATCCACTACTTGAAGATATACTGTATACTGAGATGGATTACGAATCTCAAACAGGGCTTAAAGGTTTCACAAGACCCTGTTTACACTTATAATTTCAAGGGCAATTACACCTTTTTTTTTTTTTTTTAACACTTTGAGTAGGACAAATATTTCATCATCTTCACAGGCTCTCATTCATGGCGCTGCTTCTCTCATGCAGTCAGTGGTCAGTCAGTGGTTGAACGTCTGTATGACTGTACATGCTGGAAACAGTGGAGCCATTTTTCACCATGACAGCTAATTTCAGAGTAACTTCAGCTGCCGTTATCACAGAGGGAGACACTGTGGAGGGTTAGATAATTACACAGACCAGTTCATGAATGCAAATTAGTCTGGAACTCTTCAGTTCATTTCTGATTTCCGAGGGGTGTTTTCAACAGGCGTAGACCAAATTGCCCGTGTATGCAATTGGATGGACCTGGAACCAATCAGAGCAATGAAATGTATAATATAGTGTAGCTGGTCAATTAAACTGATCAAATCCTGTCGGACGTACGGCAAGCCATCTTTCTATTCAACAAAAGCTTTAAGTGCAGTTCCTCTCCAGAACGGCTGGAAATCTGTCTGAAGGGGAGGGTGGCCAGTCGCATCAGCCAGAGCAAATAAAACATGAGCTTACAGATCTGTCTGGTCCAGGCTATCTGCAAACTATTGCTCTATTAAGGAGCAATTATGAAACAGGGGTGGTTAAGTAAAAATAAATGGTGCAGCTACTGTAACTTCCTCTACATTGGACTCTCCAGCTCTCTGTCCCCTCAAAAGCCAGCACTGTCAAAACCTGTTGGTCAACGCCACAAATTTGCATCCAAGTTCAGCAAAATTTGCCGATATTTACATCGCCCCCACAAGCAGATCTACCAATCATGGCAATTCAATTAACTCCAATTCAAATGTTGTGGCTTTTGTGACCAAGCCTTATTGTTAATCATTCACAGTGTGCACGACGATTTTAATCACAATGAATTTTGGTGAACTTGAGTAATAAATGTGTTGCCCAGCAGCTGCAGGTGACTGTAGGTAGAGAGAGACAGTTGCATTGTAACTAAAGCAGATTCTTCAGACACATTCATAATCCTCTCACTTAGTTGGACTCTTTGCCTCAATGTCAAACTGTGTTATTACTGTATTGAATAGAGTCAAAGATGCTGCTGGATGCTGCAGCTGAAGGACGGTTTTGTTCTCGGCCTTGAGCTGCTGAGGTGAGGTGTGCATTCTGCTACAGTGCACTGATTTATTTCACTGTGTTCTGAACACGTTCCCACTTCCTTATGGAAACTACCAGTGACTCAGGAACACATTTCCAACACGACCACTCCCAAAGCCATCTTTTTTTTTTTTTTTGCCCCTCTTCAATAAAACACCAGTCAGAAGAGGTAACGTCTGAAATAATTTAGGATCTGACAAATACCTGGCAGACTGTGAGTGTTTCAGCAACAAGCTGAGATGGCACACTGACTGGGCTGAAAGGGCGCATTGTGTGTCATCACTCCCCTGTTAATGTGGCGTTACTCAGCAAGCGAGGAAATTTACAATCCGCAGTTTGTCATGAATATAGAGATAAAAATATCAAAGAATTAACTACTTGAATTGTTACAGAGGCAATATATAAACGGTGAGCTGGAACCACAGACTGTGTCTTTAACAGATATACCATATTACAGTTTATGGTTGAAGCAAGTCGTTTCTCCCTGCTCCCTCCTCCCCGGACAGCAGAGACAGGCAGGCTGCACGAACACTGCAGGAGCTCTGCAGGAATGCAAGTCGCGCGAAACCTCATAAATTGACACGTGACAACGAGTCTTCCACATTAAGTTGATCCGCTGTGCTCAATTGTCTGTCGATGTAAAGTTATGCCCATTATCCTGAAAACAAGTCCACTGCTCTGAAAATGCTCACTGTCTCACTACCTGCCAAACTCCATTGACATTTTGCTCCATTTAACAGTTATACGCATTCCTTCTGCAATATTTTTAATGATTTCTTACAACTCATAAACAGACACTCACTCAACACGCGAAAATTCTGCATTAATATGAGGGAAACGCTTTGTCTATGAAGTTCATGTCAGTCATAATGATATATTGTGCATTGTGAATTACCTTGAGAAAAAAGCCAGGCCTGTATTTTTTTGCTACAGAAGAAAAAAGGTGTCCCAAAAGTTAAAAAAAAAAATGCTACAAAGACATACACAACTTCTCAAGCTATGGACTCGATCCATGTGCTTAAACACTGTCTCAGCTGTTAGCTCAAATTCCACCATTGGGGAGATTCACCAACCCCACCTACGGCCTATGCAAAGGAAGGAGTAGTCCTGTTGGTTTAACCCTGTCTAGACCCAACTCTGCAGCATTCCTGCTGGCTCGTATAGAACCGAGGGCTTTAGGAAATGCAAAATATAGAAAGGCTGATGTGTGTTCCTCCTGTCCAGCCCATAAACGGAGCTCTGTGTTTAGGTCCCACTGGGAAAACTGGGGCCCCCTCCCCCCTCCAAGGCCTCTCCTGCCAAAGAGCAACTTTACTGAGAGACACACTGTCCAAGGGGAAAGCCTGATCCTTTTAGCCCACAAATGTGTGTGTAAAGGGTGTTAGTGCAAAAAGCAGAGGCATGTGGGTGGTGTACTGTCTGTTTATTGAGTCAGAAGAATGTATGCAGATGTGAGATGAGTCTCTCCGATGCTGTTCAGAGAAGGCTACGAGTCTGATGCGCACTTGTAGGTTGACACATAGGCTGGTTATCCAGTTGAATGTTCCAGCACACCTGCATTTAAATAGTTGTGCAAGTGCAAAAATCTGCAAAGTGATAGAGTGATGAGGAGAATCAGATGTGCACTGACATTTGCAGCTGTTGGAACAACAGATGTCACAAGCTGTGTCCTCTGCTCTTCTGAATCGTCTCCAACGTTTAAATCATTTACTAGAGAGTTGATAGCCTGCCACACTCTGCTGAAAGTGCTCGCACTCAAGCCTATCATGTGCTAAGCAAATAACAAGGAGCACCAAGGAATTTCTTTTCTTTCTTTTTTTTTTACCTAAAAACAAATAAGATTTTGCACAATCTGATTTTTAAAAAAGACTGTGAGGATGTAATAACAAACAGAGGTGCTTTGAGCTAAATAATAACATCAGCAAGCTAAAATCACAATACATGTGTTAACATGCTGAGGTTTAACACGCTGACGACAGATGACAGATGACAAGAAAACCTATGGTCATTCTGACTTGGGACTGTTCCAGCATTATTCCAAGATAAAGAAGAAGAGTTTTGCTTATGAGTGAAACCAGATAGATGCAAACAAACAGCATATAGCTCCTTATAGTGCTGTGCGATATTACGATATATGTCGTAGTGCGATAGAAAAATGTCTATCGTACGATATAATCCTCTATTGTTTATATCGTAATTTTAATGTGTGGGCTGTGGTTAGCTCGGCTAATCTAACTGCAGCAAGGCTACTGATATTTACTCTATTGACGGCAATTATTAGCTACAATATTTTGATATTTAGGCTAGTTTATGCTATATACGAGATCCAACCGGTCAAAGCCTTTTACTTTTTAGTGGGTGGAGGCTCTCCTCCTCCTCAGATGAAGACGGCTCGGTCACATGCTCTAACGCGCAACAGCGTCTGCAATCGCAAAATGGGTCATTTATAGAAGTTGTTAACTTTGAAAAATAATTAAGACATAAGAAAACAACCTTTTAGAATTCAGTTTATGAAGTTTATCATTTATAGTTAGGTTTTATTTAGCTGCAGGCAGACAAAGTCAAAACTAAACGGAATCGGAGTCTCAGCAGGAGAAGACGCACCTGTCTCCCTCTCTCCGCCACACACACACACACACACACCACACAATCAGCACACATACACAGACTTTCT
>JAJHUR010084359.1:0-11499 GCA_027495735.1 Lutjanus campechanus
TTTCCAAAAACGGATAAACACCTTTCTTAACAGATAAACAATCACAAAGTTTGACTGATATTCTGAGTGAACGCATACAGAAAAAAATATTTAGGATGAAGAATATAAACAGAGAAACCTGTTATAGGAAAAGAAAAAAACTCAAACATGTTCTGTTATTATTAAACAATACTTGCATGTTCTGAAATGTATTTTCATAAATAATAAGGTGAACAATAGGACTATTACATTTACACTGATGCTGTTTTTGATGCATCAGTCAGGCAGATATGAGTGGGTAATTTCATATATTGTGTTTTGTAATTGGTTTTTTGTTTTGTTTTGTTTTGTTTTATGGCTCTCAGTTTGTTTTATCTCTTTGCGCTTAAATGTGTGGAGTCGATTGTTTCTATGAGGACACGACCGCTGCTGGAGGTTAAGTCACACAGCTGAGGTGACTACAGGGGAGATGCAGGGCGCACACAGCTGCAGAACCTCTGACCCACTGGAAGACACAGCGGATAAAAGAAACAGAAACTGTTTTTGTGAATAAAGCCCTGATCGCTTTTGTGTGATGACGTAGGAGATATAGCTTGAAAAAGCTTTTCTTATTGACCAATATTAACAATTATTGATCATGTAGGCTCTGACTGACTACATGTTATATACTCCAAGGGGTGGAAGTAGCTAAGGTGATAAAATGAGAAGAAAAAAAATCACAATATTATACCTTGATATTGCAACAATTTTATAGGGACGATGACCGGTGCTTTCACAAAATATTAACCCAATGAGAGTTTTTGATGATTACTGACTACTATGATTAATTGGGTAAAGGCAAATAATAGAACAGCTAGAACAGTCTGGTAAGTTCACAAAATAACATCAGTTTATTGTAATGCAGCCTTTAAAAACAGGAAAAGACCACACTTATGCCATATCACAGTACACTTATATCCAAAATCTATTACAATACAGCATAATATTGATATATTGCCAAGTCTAAGTGATATTGAATGGCCTGATATTGTTGTTGCAATAATATTCTAAGAAAATTAAAATGGGAATATTTTATTTTTATTATTTTAAGTTTTCAAGGTCTTCCAAAAAAAAAATGTTATCTCACTTGTGTCCTCACATAACACTTTATTTCACTCCATTACTTTTTTTTTTACTGCCCCACACACACACACTCACACAATCTGTTAGCTGAGCATCTGAGTCTCTAGAGCCAGCGAGAAGTCTGTTGTGCTTTCTGTTCCAGCCCAGATGGCAGTATTGGCTGAGTCAGCGGTGGCTGGTGGTCCACCGTAAACTGGATGATTAGTCGCTGACAACAGGAGGAGACGAACACTAAGAGCCAGAAACTGAGGAACTTCTTAACAAGTTTGTCCTGTTTGAATGAATTCATGACTTCAACAAGTGTAATGTGACTAGGGTTGCCAACTCCCTGAAAAATAAATAAGGGACACCTCATCGGCAGGGACGGCCGACCTGATTGCCTTCAACCTTCCTGGCAAGATTTTTTTTTTTAGCTCTTTTTTTTGTGGGTGAAACAATTTTTAACTATTTAAACCTGAGTTGAATTAGATGCATATTTTTGAATGATATGAACACATGGAAAACAAGTTATTATCCAGAAATGTACTTTAATACAAAATAACAAAATTAATTTATCAAAATAAATATCTCTCAAACAGAAACCTTTCCTGCTTAATGTATTTAAGTGATATGTATGTATTATTGAGTTTTTTTTTAACTGTATATTGTATTTTGGTTTTCTTTTTGTTTTTTGTATGGTTGTTATTATTTTGAGTCTGATGTAGAGATTTATATCCTGTATCAGATGTATTGTCATTAAATTTCATTAAATTAAATTTCATTAAATTTCATTTAACTTAAAACTGTATAAATTAATATAAAACAATAAATAATAAGCAGAACATTCATCCTGTAACTTATGAACAGCTCAATGCCACATTATGTGGAGACAGCCTATTTTTTCCATTTAATATTTCCTCTGAGATCTTGCTGCTGTGAGGAGCGGTTTGTCTTTGACTGCTGAAGGCGTGTGTCACTGATTTTGGATTGTCATACTCGTGTATGAATGTGCTGTCAGCTCATTGGTCACAGAGCAGGAGAGGTTCTAGGAACGTTACCGTAAGTTTTCATATAAAAGGCACTATTGTTCATTAATTCCATCGACATGTTACGGACTATTTTTGACTCTCACGGTATTACGGGACAAAGTGCGTCCCTTTCCATATCAATACGGGACGCGTACTTATATTTCGAAATACGGGACGATTCCGTTTTTCAAGGGACGGTTGGCAACCCTAAATGTGACTGTTCTGCTTCTCCTCAAACTATGTGCACAACGCACTGCCATGAATTAGTAAATAAAATCAAGATGGTTAGGGCCTCAAATATTTTTTTATTTAGTTTTGGAGAGAATAACCATACCTGTACACAGTTATTATACCTGCTTAAGCATAAAAGCACCTGATATTTGTATACCATAATGTTACTATTTGTTTTGTCTTTATGCAACAGTGACATACACATTCTTCAGCTGAATGAACACAAGAGGAGGAATTACAGTTTGGACAAAATTTGACACAGATTAACAATCTGTGTGATCGGATGTGCCTGAGACAGTGTTGCAGTGCTGCAGGCTAAACTCAGTTGGCATCAACAGTGAACTAATGATATAAGAAGAAGGCTTCACACTGCTTGTTCAGCTAAAACCTAAAATCAGATATTAAACTTGGCACTGGTGCAGCATGCAGCGCTGGAAGGAGGAAATCCTTTGGGATTTTTCATTTAGTGTCACAAAGCAACTTGTGATTCATAGCTGGACTCAAACAAAACCGCTGCTGCAAGCATTTGGAGTTTGAGAACAGCTAATCTGCAAATATCACATTACCCTCATCCGGCTGGGTGAGAGTTTAAAGCAGCACATTTCAGGAGCTGGATGCCTCTCTGTAATATGACTGTAATGGCTGTAGTCATCATATTTCACACATCAGAAGGCAGCATCAATGCCAGCTTGCTAACCGTGTTTCAGGTGGATATACCGTATTTCTTTGATCATCATTCATCCCAAAGGTGATGTGTGGCACGCTTTGCTATAGAGCCCCAAGGATTAATCAATTAATTGTCAACTACTGAATTAATCACCAACTATTTTGATAACTGATCAATTGGTTTGACTTATTTTTTTTTTAGGAGAAAAACAGTCTGATTCTCTGATTCTTAAAAGTGAACATTTTCTGTTTTCTTCAGTTTGCTGTTACAGTAAACTGAATATCTTCAGGTTGTGGACAAAAGAATATATTTGAGGATGTCATCTTGGGCTTTGGGAAACACTAATCAACATTTTTCACTATTTTCTAACATTTGAACTATCACCCCAGGCCCCAAGTGCAGTAACAAGCTTCGTAAGTGCAATAGCAACCATGCAATAGCTGACTGTTGTTTTTATCTACAGACTGTATATTTTTGTGTGGCATATTAATGTCTTTTTTTATATAACTTCTCTTTTATATTTATTTATATGTTGCTGGAGTGGAGTGGATTGCTGCCAAACCAAAGTTTGTTGTGTTTAACATGCAATGACAATAAAAGCATCTATTTATGGACCAAAAAACTTATTGATAAATCAAGAAAATAATCTGCAGATTAATCAACCAATGAAAATAATGGTTAGATGCAACTTTACTTTGCTGTGCACTTTTGGTTTGAATACTGTGGAGGTTGCAGTGGTAAACTTTCTACCTTGCCGTCTTGTCATGATAAAAATATTAACGTTAACATCTTGCACATACTTGTATAAAGTTAGCATTTCTGCATTCTTTTCTTATTCTATTTCCTGGTAGCAGTGCTCTTGTTGTGGCAGCCTAGCGGTGCTACATAACTTCAAAAGATACACTGCGATGAACACAAAGGCTTCCCCATGTGCTTGCCTCAGGCAACCTGTATTGCAACAGCAGGTTTAAAACCACAACGTGAAAAAATGCCACTGATGGAAAGGGTGTGAGATGCCATATCCTGTTTTTCTGTCATAGACGCGAACGCAGGGCGGTGAGAGAACAAAACTAGACTGTAAGACTGTAAAAAGCACCCTAACAGCTACTGCTCTCAATGGTCGAGCAGAATTTCAGCCACACACACAAACATTCTGCTTTCAAACTCTGCCAAAATGCATTTGTTAAATCTGACATGTCTTTTGATCTTTTCAGTGTTTTCCCATTTGCTGCACCACATCGCATCAGCACGGCATCTGAAACCTTAAGCCTAGCGCCACAAAACCCAACAGAACTGATTAACCAGTCAGCAGGGACACGGGGCCCACCACTGGGATGTTCCATAGAAATGAAGCAACTGGACACGAAAGAAACATTCTGTTAATGTTTATAATGTTAACATCCATATAAATATTCTGGGAGTGATTGTGCTTCATAAGGCTCTTGTCTCCTCAACATACTGCCAACATATGGTCTGTCATCACTTTGCAAACAGTGTGGTCTGTCTTACGCTGGCCAGACATTTGAAAGCAAAAGTCTGATACCACTACAGAGTCAAACAATACAAGACCTGGTTTACACGTGTTTGTAAACCAAGTGCCACATCATATATAATTCTTTTTATATCTTGCTGCTAAATCAGTTGGCATCTTACTTTTGGGGCTATATAAAGCCCTGCGTGCCCTAACTTGTCCACAGTGTGTAAAAGTGAATACTGAGGCACACAGCTACACTCGGCCATGCAAAGAACATGCAAAGCATTTCAACTTCTTCCAAGAGAGATCAGGTTCATCCACAGCAGCCATTGTCCCGACAGTGTTTCAGTCAGACTGAATTCCATTAATGCTGCAGTTACAGCCTGGCATACCGACTGAAACAAAACACATACACACACACAAGCATGCACACACTGTTGAGGAGGAGTGCAGCTGTTGCTGTATGTCCTCTCTAACAAAAAAGACCGCCAGTTCAGTGCATTGAGAACCACAAAAAAGCACATTCCTCACGCAGCTTCCAAAAAATGGCATCAAATGTAAAACCGGCAATGAACATCTAACTAATTTTGAGTCCTGACACTTTTCAAGCCAAGTTGAGTCATTTTTATTAATATGCACCAAATCATATCAGAAGTTATCTCAGGACACTTTTTATATTAAGCAGGTCTAGACCATTCTTTCATATTATTTACAACAGGGCTGCAACAAACGACTACTTTCATTAGTGATTAATCGGTTGATCATTCTCTTGATTACACAAGTTGTTGTTTGATCAACAAAATGTCAGAAAATGGTGAAAACTTGTTGATCACCATTTCCCAAAGCCCAATATTACGACACCAAATGTCCCTGTATGTCCATAAACCAGAGACATTTACTGCCATAGAAAACTAAGGAGACTAGAAAATATTCACATTTAAGATGCTGAAATCAGAGAATTTAATTTATTAGCAAAATAGTTGTTTGACAGTTGACAATTAATCAAATAATTGACAGTGCTAATTTACAGAGACCCAAAAGTTCCCTCCAAGAGCAAGCACCAAGGCAAGAGTGGAAAGGAAAAACTTGCTTTTAACAGGCTGAACCCTCGAGTGGAACCAGACTGGTTCGCGGCCATCTGCTGTGAGTGAGACCACTTACTTCATTTTGTCAACTTGTTTGCACAATTCAGTGTTGCTGTGTTTCAGACTTCAAACCAATTTGGACTCAGTTCATGGAAAATCCTTAATCATGACTTGTTTCTCAAACAATCAATACCATCCATGTAACACTACCCTTCTTCCACTTACTGAATTTTGCTGAACACTGAATACTGCAATGACTCACAATATTGGACTGAATGAATGGACAGTATTGCTTTTGCTGGATGTAATGAAGTATGTACTCCAGTAACATCCCATGGGGCAAAACAGAGTCACTCATTGGCAACTCGTGTGAAGAGAGGAGACTGAAACAGCTGCTGTTGTCTGGTATTTACAACATGTAACTAAACCAGGATAATATAGGGCTACTCTAACTGGTTAAACAGGGTAAAAAAATTCACACATTAGAACAGGTCTAGAGAGGATACAAGTCATATTTTGTTTCAACCACCTGCCACAGTAAGTACAGTATATTTATGTCAGTTTGTGGTGATCTCTATACAGTAGTTAGGATGCAGTGATTGCAGATAGAAAGTTGTAAATTGTTATAACTTGTAGCAAATCAGGGTCTCAAAGCATTTCACTCCACAGCTTCAACAATTGATTGACTATTAATTTATCTACAACTACTGTAATAACCGATTAATCTGTTCAAGCAGTTTTTTAAGACAAAAAGTCAAAATTCTCACATTTCAGCTTCTTACATGTAAATATTTTTCTGGTTTCTTTACTCCTCTCTGACAGTAAACTGAATATATTTGGATTGTGGGCAAAACAAGACATTTGAGGACATTATCTTGGGCTTTGGGAAACACTGATCAAGACTTTTCACCATTTTTCTGACGTGTAATAGGCAAACTATTAATCAATTAATAGAGAAAATAGTCAACCGAATTCCAGCCCCAGTTCACTCATACAAGCAATTAAGACTAGAAATAAAGCAAAAACCCCATCTTTCAGGAAACTGACAACGGGAAAACTCAATGAAACGTGGCTCAAATTCGGCTGCTTTTTGCAAGCTAAGTTTGCTGGCTAGCCACTCAGCCTGTTAGCCGGTTCTGCTGTCAGGCAAACCCCATGAAAGGCTACCTCCTCGATAAAAGAGTATGAAGCTAAACAGGACACAAGCATTTATAAATAAAAGTCTTGCCGCACTTGCACAACGTTTAACGCCATCACACAACTAATTTCAGCGCTCAAAAGTGGCTAATGTTAGCTAGCAAGTTAGCGCTTCCTCCCCGGCATCTCTTCCCATGTGAACTCATTTGACAGACACTGATTTGACGGGGATACACGATTTGGCACGACACCAGCTTAAGTAAATACAACTTAGCGCCCCCCGCACACGAAAAAAAGTTGGTCAAACTCAAAAACTCACCCGTATGTCTCCCGAGATAGTACTTTTTAGGATGTTAAGAAGCGAAGTCTTGGTCCAGGCAGTACTTTCACCGACCTTGGCAGCTCTGTCTGTCCCCAGCAGCAACAGACAACAACACTCTCAGCACATACCCCTCCCTCTGCCACCACCAGGAAAACCAAGAAGAGAGAGAAAAAAAAGATCCAGCCTCAAGCCCCGCCCTCTCACGTTCATAATTGGTCAATATTAGGGACAGTCTGACATAAGCCAATTGAATCCCCCTGTTGTTTTTTTCTATGTGCAATCAAATTATTTCCTCCCTGCACTGCAAAGAAGTCTCATAGTTCAAGCTGAAAATGAAGTTTATGATGAAAACAATGAGTAAACAAAGCTTTATTGTTCCAGTGCTTTAATTTAAGATAGTTTATAAAGTACCCTCTGTAAGGATTAAACCTCACCCTTTAGGGCTACAGTATTGATCACCTTTAAAGGGACAGTTCCCCCCATAATCAAAAATACATATTTTTCCCCTTACCAGTGGTGCTATTTATCCATCTAGATAAATTTTGGTGTTTGTATAATGGGACTAGGAACTATTTTCTTTTCAGTAGAAAGAAAGTAGTTCTGGTAGACTCTACCACAGAAAGAAAATAGCATATGAATACAGGCATATTTTTGGTGCTTAGAGCAACATAAGCCATTTACTTCCATCATTCAGGAGAAGGTAAACATATGTTTAAAAATAAGTATGTTTGATGTTAGGGTAAGGTGTCCCTTTAATGCTATATAGAATATTTAAATTATATTAATTCTATCATGGATTCCTGTCAGTTACATTTTCTAAAAGCTTCATCTTACCCATACCAGTGTTTGTGTAGAGTACCTATAACATATAAATCTAGTGAATAAGGGTAGTGTCACGTATCATTCAGGAAAATAAACAACAGATTAATCATTAATGAAAGTTAACAGCCCAAAATAAGTAAATGAGGTTTCAAATTAGGATTTTCAAAACTTGTGCACTTGAGCTATTTATGTTATCCAACAAAAATGTTTTGTTTTGTCTTTTTTTCCAACGTCATAACCAGGTCAGGGTTCAGATATGGAACTCGCATCATAATAAACTTCCTGCCTGTTGCAGCTGCCCTTATAGCCAGCATTAAGATTGATGGAAGAAGTCAAAGGCATGTTTGAACATTCATCGGTCTAGAGAATGGGGGACTTGCATATTTGTCCCCGAGGGCTGCAACAGGAACACACACACACACACACACACACACACAAACTTTTAAAATGTCAAGGCTCTACAATCAAAACAGTGCAGGAGCTCCCTGATGCTATTCCTGTGTGTGTGTGTGTTGCCATACCAGGTTGCCACGACGTGCGCTGGAGCCTCGAGTGTGTGACTGTGGGAAAGGTTTGGAGCTCTTTGTTGTCAGCAGTGTGGTGGAAGGTATGTACAGGGTAAACACACCTCCACAGGACCATGAGGGCCAGTTAGGTTAGATGATGGGGGGTCAGAGTACACCCACGTCTTCCACCACCACAACCTCAGGTTGTCATGGAGCTAAGTTTCCCTTACTGCAACTTTACACACACCCACACACACACACCAAGACACAGTCAGCATATGTGTTTATTACTCTGTCCAGCTATTACACTTTGTTATACTTGATGATGTGTTATATCATGTGAGTTATGACACCATGACACATTTCTAATGTTGGAAATAGATCAGTGAAAGTGAACTATTACTGCATTGATCACTACTGACGTTCTCAAGGAAAAGAAACATTACAGAGTTACAACCATAGAAAAGATATACATTACTTAGACACAGTAATTGAAAAGCCAAATGGCAGAAACTTCTGTAATAAAGCAGACACTTTCACTATTTGGTCTGAATGCTTTGAAAAATCTCTGCTGAAAGGTTTAACCTCTGATCTGAATATTAGTTTGTTTAGTAATAGTCATACAGATCAGACAGTCCAATTATGTAAAATTGTCCAAAAGTGACACCTGGTGGTGACTGCAGGTAGTGTTGCATTAACTGTTGCAGTTAGTGTCAGAAGGTTAGTCAGTCTAAAATTCATACTCTGTATTCAGGTTATAAACAGTGAAAACGTAACTAAGTACTTTTACTCAAGTACTGTACTTAAACGTAATTTTGAGGTACTTGTAATTTACTTGAGCTGTTCCATTTTGTGTTACTTTATGCTTCTATTCTACTACAATTTGGAGCCTGGGTCTTCACAGAGGGGGTCCATGACCCATAGGGGGTCATCAGAGTTACTGCAGGGGGTCCCACCAATTATTGTTTGATTACTTTTTGAAAGTTTTTTCTTTTTTCTTTAAATTTTAATTTTTCTCAAAGTCAAGGTAAAAGATCTGAGCAGTTTTCAACCACTAGCTACAAAGAGATTGCACTAACAAACCCATCTACTCTACGGGACACAAAAACTGTTGAGTTGAAATCCTTTTGTTTTAAGACAAAACTGATGCACAAAGTTTACAACAACATGCACATCCAAATATGCTAAATACTAGGTGCTGGACAGAAGTACATGTGGAAACAGGAAACATAAAGTCCACACACTGGATAATGTTCCCATGAAAGTATATTAAGATATCACCAAATGAGGTTTCAGGCTCGAGCTCTTCATCACACATGAAAGATAATTCAGAGACACATTTCACAAGTGCCTGTCAAGGCTTACCTGATTCTTCATGTGATTACAAAACAGCAAACTAAAAAAGAAAAAAGAAACCCATAAAACAGTGAACACTGTAAGTACGACAAATATAATCAATTCTCTAAGTATGATTGATATGTAAAGAAGAGATGATGTTTTGGTCTCAATGACCGTCATCAAGACATATCAATCATGAAGCGCTCACAGCACATAAAATGACACTTTATGACTGATGTGTCCTGAGAAAGGTCCTTGTGACCGCAGCATCAGCACTTTTAAAAAATAAATAAATAAATCTGAGCTGTTAAGTGTGCGCGGGATTTAATTTTTTAATTTGAAAGTGACTTTTGGGGCTTTGATTCCCAAAGCTCACAAAAAGAGACCAAGCAAAAGTGGTGTGCTTCTACTCATCAGTCCCCCTACATATACCACAACAGAATCATCAGGTGAAAAAAACAAAAGTCATATTTTTATAAACACAAACTGATTCTATTGGTTAAGACAAGTGAAGTACAAATAATACTTCAATTAAACCTAAAAAGTAAAATGACTCAAATTACTCTTAACCCTCTATCTTCCAGTTTTTATTTGCACTTTTTTCCTTTTCTTTTTTTTTTTTTTTTTTTACAGTACACCAATTACATGTAACAAGCTGTATTTTGTGTTAGAATTGTATTGTATTATAATTAGGGTCTAACAGTGGGAAATAATGCACTTTAGTTTACTCTAATAAAGGGTCTAAATTGTAGTTTTCATCTAATTTGATTCAAAGTAAAGCTTGTTAGATCTTACTGATGGTGTCTAATTAGGGCTGTGTTTGTTTAATATCTAATAAAGAAGATATTATTTCTATTTTTTTAATCTAACTTAAGCGCAGCTTGTTACAGCTTGTCAGTGGGGAAAAACAGTGCAACCCATTTTTCTAATATTTAAAAGCTTTAAAGTTAAATTTGGCAAACAACTTTACTGACACTGTGCTTTTATTTAGTTAAACATCTGTGTTGTTACCAGTCCATCAAATATATGTACAATGTTTTTCCATCTGTAATTGATAATCTATCCAGTGTCAGTGTAAATGTAATTATGATTTTCCATCCACACATTTATTTTTATTCCCTCTCTCTCTCTCTCTCTCTCTGTGTGTCTCAATGACACTTTGATTTATGATTCATTAAAATGATTTAAAAGATCTGCAGCAGCACATTTGACATTGATGCATACTGCAACATATGAATGTCCAGTTTTCTGTCACAGCAAGAAAATGTCCCTTTTTACAATGATTTTATTCAAGGCAGGCTGCTCTTAGAACCACAACAAAACAAGACACAAAACCAAAGTAACCTTCGTTCAACTGCTGCTGAAATTATGAATGACAGTTTGTGTGTCTTATGTCTCTCCCCCTCTGACTCTAGAGCTCATGCCTTTTTATAAACATACATCTGTAGTGTCACATCTGTAAAATCTTTCACATGGTCTATCAGAACCCAAATCCACTGATATTAGGCCCCTTAGTGTTGTATATAATTCTCTGTGTAGATTTATTTCCAGGCGTATGTACAGAACTCGCCATTGTTTCATGTACGAGTTCCTCAGTTGGTTGCAGCCAAATCTAAAAGGCAATTTCACAGGGTTCAATTAATATTCAAATGCGTTTTTATTTTAAATTTTCCTTTCCTTTCCTTCCCTTTTCTTATTAGTAACTTAGCATATCCGCTCAGACATACAAGACATCCTTTTGTCTCTGTCCCCAGAATTTTTCAGAGAAGTCAGACGCAGGTCAATCCAATACAAAGCTCCATCCGACTG
>JAJHUR010084361.1:0-21521 GCA_027495735.1 Lutjanus campechanus
AGCAGCCAAACCAAAAGGTGACCCAACCTTATTCAGCCCCCACTGACACTGACTCAAATCAGAATCAGTTTCGCAGAATTCATGCAAGGCTTTACAAAACCTTTTTTCACATATACTGTAGTACAACCCAAGGCCTGTAAACAGATTCCCATCTCCTTTTAAGAGTTCCCCTTTAAGAACCAGGGCCAGAGCCTCTGTGTTTGTGTGTCTGCAGTGTAATATGATTATCAGGCAAAAACCAGGACCCTGTTCCTGGAGACAAAGAGGCCGACTGAGACAATAAGCTGTTCTGAATAAATGCTGCTTGACTCTGAACCTGAAGTCAACAACAGTGTTCGATTTCCTGCCTAAAAGAGAAGTTGACTGTTCGACGCACCATTGAGAAATTACACCAACCTGAACTTCCTCCTGGTATCCTCTCCAGGTCGTATGGGTTGTTGGTGATGCCGTGCAGGTGGTTGTTTGACTCCAACCACATACACAGCTCGCTGGTGTTGGTAACGCCCATCGGGATGGCCCCCGCTCTCTTCAGCAGGGCCACCGGAGGAGCGTCAACGGTGGCCACGACTCCTCGCCTGGAGATCAAACCTGTAGTGTGGGGCATTCCTGCAAGACAGAAATGTGTCAAACCGCAGCATAAAATCAAAACCGAAGACTGAAAAAAAAATTCTGGAAATGCTGATTTTCATCATGCGGTCATCTTGACCACAACATGATGGATACAGAAGTTAAAATCTCCACTAAACAGTAACTGGGTGTGGCGTGGTTTTAAGTTACCAATATCAAATGTTGGTTATTTGATGTATGGGGTTTCGAGTGACTGACAAGATACTAAATTTCTGGAACTTACCCTGGAGGGCGTAGGACTCTTTGACGGAAAGTGGGACTCCCAGTAAAGGCAGGCGGTCCTCCAGCACATCCTCTCCCCCAGTCTCCTCCTCAATCAGCTTGTCGACCTGAGCCGCCTCCTGGAGGGCAGCGTCAAACCTGGACGAAGGGAGACATGGACCATTTCACCCAATTCTGTTCCTGATTCAGAATAAGTCATTTGAAATTATGCATCAGTTGATGTGACAGATGAGGGTGCAAGTTAAAAAAGAAAAATAGTATGAGCATAGTTTGAGTAATATTAGCTGATTTCAAGGTACAAACAAGTAACTTCAGCAGGGGTTGGTGCTGGGGGTGGAGGGGGGAGTAACGTTAGAAGAAAACATTGGGAGAAAAAAACTTTATTTTGTTAATTAATTTAATTTAATTAACAATTTATTTCATAACAGTAAGTTAAAGCAAAAAAAAGTTGTGTGTTTCCACTGTAAGTGACTCATTGTTGCTGCTCTGGAGCACAATAAATATAAAAAGATAAAAGTAAAAGTATCAGATAAGGAGAAGTGATGGTCTCTTGCCTGTCTTTTACAACAGCATTCAACAGAGGGTTGACCTCCTGGATCCTGTCAATGTAAGCCTGCACCACCTCCACACTTGACACCTGCAGAAATACAACATTTATACAGTATAAGTGAGTGTTCGGGTTAGTTACACACAAAGAGACCAAAAAAAAACAAGTCAGACAGTGCATTTATCCAGATTCACTATGAAACAGGGTTGTCCTAAAAATGGGGAGGAGGGAAAAAATTACTCTTCATAAATTTGTAAATGTTTATTGATATCTTTTAAGGTAGATTATTGTGCTGATTGTTTTCTCAATTCACTTGTTCATGACTCTGTTATAATGATATAATATGTAAGAAAGTCCCAGGTTACATCCTCACAAGGTTTTCTATTCTGGAGGTCAAAGATGCTCACATCCCACAAGCTAAAACAAAGCAAATCAAAACTGATATAAAAGCAACACCCAAACAATATACTGCAGTATAACACAACAGTGAGGCCCTACAATAAAACTTCTAGGGGCGGAGGTTTAGCTCAGTTGGTGGAGCGTCCGCCCCATGCATTGAGGCTGTTAGTCCTCTGCAGCGGCCGCTGGTTCGACTCCCGCCTTCGGCCCTTTGCTGCATGTCATCCCCTCTCTCTCTGCCCCATTTCCTGTCCACTCTTCAAGCTGTCCTATCAATAAAGGCAAAATGGCCAAAAAAAAAAACTTTAAAAAAAAACAAAAAAACTTCGAGAGGCTGATAGTAATGACCTTAAACTGATGGTGTTTGATGTTTTTTCTCCACTTCTGCAATATATAGGTTTGCACAATATGATTTTTTTCCCCACAGATACTGGCAACCAATAATTACTTGCTTCTCATGGCTGATACAGAATAGATAACCAATAATTTTACATTTTTGTATTTAAAAAAGAAATTCATATAAACTGCAGTTATGTACTCCTGAGGGTAATAAAGGCTAAGATGTAATGAGCAAAGATGGATGGTTTTATATTTCATAGATCTGACTGAACAAAATCAAACTGACATCACTATTACAATGAAAACATTAATTTTTCTAGTAAAGTACATCAAAAACTTTACAAATATACTTTGGTTTAGGACTGCCACCCATGATTATTTTCATTATCGATTAATCTGTCAATCATTTTCTCAATTAATTGATTAGGTTATAAAATTATGTCTTCAAATGTCTTGTTTTGTCCACAACCCAAAGATATTCAGTTTACTGTCAGAAAGGAGTGTAGTAGGGGGTCACAACTTTAATCATGGTATTATATTATATCAATTCTTTGAATGAGGATACATTATTTATTGATCGCACAAAGTTTGCTACAATACAATTTCGATTCAATTCTGTCTGCAATTGATATCAGGCAATATCATGTGCCCATTTAAAACATTCAGTTATCTTTATGTCTTTATGTCAACTCACAAAAAGCAACTAAATTGTGATTAAACAATTTTATGATTGAACTCTTCCAGACATTAAAGACACAAAGATGCCATGTGATTTTCAAAATAAAGGTGTAGCTTAAAGATGATGATACACAGTAGATCGATTTTTTCACTTTGCATCAATAATACCAAAACCAAAAAATGTTCACATTTAAGAAGCTGGAACCAAAGAATTTTGATTTAAAAATTACTCCATTAATCAATTATCAAAATAGTAGGCAATTCATCTAAAAGTGGACAACTATTGTTTAACTGTTGCAGCTCTACATTTATCTGACAGCTATAGTTATTTTACAAATTAATTTTCTGCATATTAAAAATATTTTAAAAAATTAAGAACATAATACATGGCAAAAAATAACAATCCAACAGTATAAGAATATAAAGTATTGTATAGAGTAGTCAATTATCAAAAACTTGCTCATTGCAGCTCTACTTGCCAAATAATTCAGATTAATTGCTTTAACATAATTTATCAAATCAGATATTATTAAAGCTGATATTTATCATTTATGCTATAATTGGAATAATGATTCATAACAACATACTGCGGATGCCTTACAATATATCGCTGAGGCGGTAAACCCATACCTGTCTGACATTGTCTCAATGAAATTAATACCGTATGTCACATATAAGGCTGCAGGGTTATTTTAGGGCAGCTGCTTCTGTTGAGTCCACTTTAAGTTTTATGAATAATGATAAGATGACAGGTGTATGCTGTTACTCCACAGGTGCTATTGTCTCTTTTTAAAGGAACATACACCTGTGATGAAAATAATACTGTAGGGAAAAGAGCCTTAGAGAGTGAACCAGAGGTTATAATTAGGTTCTGTTGTTGAAAAATAAGCTGCAGAGATGTAATAATAAAAGAACTTCACATCTACTGATAAAAAAAAAAATTTAATGAGAAACCGCTTATGTAACTTTTATGATTCAAAACAAACATTAACCTAACATATTTATTTATCACTCGGAAGATAAACACGCTAAAGCAAAGGTCGTCTGACCACTGGCCGCAGTCGTCCTTTGCTCTGACCGGGTACACACCTCTTTTCTCCGGATCTTCTTGGCGAGCTGCGTCGCCGACACGAGCAGCAGCGGGTTGGTGACGGGCGGCAGCTTTCTCCCGGACACAGCCGGTCTCCGAGGCGAGAGGAACCGAAACAGCGTGAACAGGACTCCCATGAGCGTCTTGAAGAGCCATACCTGAAGCTTTTCTAGACGGCTCAGAGCCATGTTTCAACACGGACACAGACTGAGAGAGCACCGAGGGTCAACGGTTGTTCGGCCGCGGTCACGAGCCGAGACTCATGAGCATGCAGCTGTAGTTTCTATATAGCTATATACGTGTGCGTTACAACAAGTTAACACGGGTGAGTAAGACTGAGGACCGGAAATTAGTGGTCGCCTTCAAAATAAAACCATGAACGTGATTGAGCGTAAATAAGAGGAGGGTAACCAGGGACAATTCCCTCTCTAAGTCCCGCCCCTTTTATTCTCTGTGCTCTATTCACAGTTGAGTATCAGGCCACGCCCCCTTTGGAGATAGAAACCCGGAAATCCAATACACAACAATGCAATTTTACACGTTTTTTAATCACTAATTTGACACGTTAATTCATGTCATGTTGTATAAATATGTCTAAGAATTATTCTGTGACCTTGCCTGAAGCTGAGCGCTCACGATATCTTAATAATTTAATGTTGATCAATTAGCCATGACGCTCCCTCAATCTTCCCCCTTCCTGGTGGATCAGTTACCAACACAGTGACCAGGTACTGTTAATGTTCAATTACCAAGTACTGTTACGCTTAATGTTGTTTGTTAATAACAAAACCAGGCAACTGTTCATCTAAGCTAGGCTGAGATTTAGTCAGAGACAACAGTCTAATGCTGCTGTACTGGAACATTATGACTGTACTCCACAGGCCTCACGCTCTGCTAAAGTTAGCTCTCCATCAGTAGTAAGAATTAACGTTCTCTGGAGGTTCATTTGTTTTACAACCTGCTACAAAGCAGCTTTTCAGCATTTTCCTATCTCTTCCATTATATGTAACTGTGAAGGGGACATGGCCTTGTCAACTCTAGCTGGATGTCATATTCCCAGACAGATTTATTACACAATCCCCCCCAATGCCTAAACCCACCCAACAAACAATCCACACAAACAAAGGCAATAAGTGCTGTCTAATCAGAGTCAGTGAAGGGGGGATCATAATTTCACTCTACTGGAAAATGTCTCTGCTTCCTGTACATAGATATTTGCTTGGCTCATATATTAAAAAGAAAAACAATTTTTTACAGATGTTGCTGGCCAAGCTTGCCTTTTGCTGACATTAGCTATAGATAAAACTAACTGGCAAACAATTGATGCAGAATACTTTGCTAGTTAGCAAGTGTTTTGCTACAGAGTAAACTGCTAGTTAACTACCTAGCTAACGAATGATGCAGATCAGTGAGCTAGTTAGAAATGTTATTGGAGCACAGAGCAAAAAGGGGCAGGACGCAGGAAGGTAGTTGCCCACACCAAGTAGTTGGAGACAATTGTAAAACCTAAAAAATAAGCCATATTGCAAATAAAAGCACACCTCAAAGTAATCACATTACTTCTGTATTATATAATAATATTAGCTTACTTCTCTCTTTTTTGTATTTGGTTCAAATTCTTTTAGATTGTCAGGTATCGTATGCATAAGTCTGATTCTCTTTTTGCAGGAGACAAGGAAACTATTCTAGTGGTAACTAAATTCTAATTATTTATATTGTTTTAAAAGTTAATCATAACTAGTGAATGAACTTTAAAGCTAAATCTAAACATTAAATGCAATACTTAAATCAAACGCATTTTATTTTGAAAATTGTGATCGGAATATCTATTGTCTATTCTGGGTAACTTGACCATAACCCACATCGGCCTCCAGGGTAACCTAAGGTAAAATTTAACCTGTGAACTTAACATGGGCCTACAAGATATTGCATTTTATGGTCTATTGTTCAAGTTACACTGGTATTTGAATTGGAAATTTAAAGATACAGAAGCATTAAAAACATTCACAGCCATAAAAATTAACCTTTGCCCCCATACAGGCCAGGACTGAGCCTATGGTCACTGTATAAACAGGCACTTTTATAGACTTAAAGACTTTAATCAATTTATATGCTCTATTTTTTAGGAAAATACATTTTTTTTAAATTAAATATAAGAAGCTTAGACTTCCCTTGGACTTATGATAGCCTACAATGAGATAATAACTGTGTTTGATTAAGGAATAGAAAAGTTTATTTATTTATTTATTTATTCTGCATTTATTTATCCATTCATTAGTTTATTCATTTATTTATTTATTCATTCATTCATTTTTGCATGATTAAAATGAAATAAAACATAGCAAATGTTTTACGGTAAGGATTTTGGGAATATTACATTATAAAATATTCCCACTGCTCAACTATTAAGTTATGGTTTCTGTCATTTACTTAAGTGGGTACCATTTTATGTTATATTTATCTACTTCCTCCATTGCACACTGGAGGGAAACATTGTATTTTTTTTTACAACATTAAAACAATGCTTTACATTAATATTTAAATGCTTTACATTAACATTAAAATGATGATATACATTATTCTGAAATGGGCCTTTTCCCATTTGACTCTAAGGGAACAATTGTGGAGTACAAAGTAATGCAACACTAAGGATACTCAGTATGCAAGTATAATCAGGAAAATGTACTTATTTATTTATTATTCATGGAACTCAGGATTGTATTGTTGTAGCTGACTGAGGTATAGCTATTTTTTTTTTTACTATTGTGACTGCACCTAATAATTATTTTCAGTATAAGAAGAATTAAAACCAGAACATTAAAGTTCCAGACTAACAGTCCCCTGGACACACAGAGCGCTGCAGGCCACTCCGCAGGTTAAATACATTTCACAATAGTGCAGATGGTTTAAAGGCACTTAAAACACTTAATCTATGGGGTTTTATGTTGCTGTTAATTTCTCTACAGGTGCCAGTGTTTTATTTATGGTGTTCCCATGTGTTGGATTTTATTTTGTTGGTTGTTTTATGCTTTTATGGTTATTGTATGGGTTGGAGAGGTTTTTATACTTGATTCAATGTGTTGTACTCTATGAGTGAATGGTTTTACTATTCAAATTCAAATTCAAATTAAATTGAAAGTAGGTATCATGATTATTTTCTCAACCCAGTTAAATAGTAGTATACTTTTGTTTATTAGACGTATAATTTAAGCTTATAAAAGTTAATGCAGGTATAGGCCTAATTGTACTTTTTTGCTTAATTTAAAATAAATATAAAGCATACTTCTAAAAAGTTTACTTAAAAATGGATGTGATTAAGCCTCAGTGTACTGAAAATAAATATACTATTTCAGTATACGTGTACTTTATTATAAGTGTATTGTAAATTGTACATGAGTGTACTTTTAAAAAGTATACTAAATTGCCAATACTTATATTGGTAAGTTAGATTACTTATAAAAAAAAAAAGAATTATTTTCTTACAAAAAGTGGACTTTAATATACGCATGTTTAAAGTTGATTAAGTATACTTAAATTAAGTGTACTTTTCTTGTTTTTTACCTGGGCGTTGATTGTATGGTTTGTAAAAATTTTGAAAATAGTCAGAAAAGCCGTCACAATTACCCAGAGCCCAAAATCACAACTTCATAATGTTTATAAAAATAAAATAAATAAAAATTATTGTCATAAAGCAATTCATTTTTACATTTGAGAAGCTGAAACCATGATAACTTTTATATTTTCATGTGAAAAATGACTAAATTTCCCAATTAATTTTATGTCAACTAATTAATCACCAAATAATTTATGTCCTAATTGTCAATAATGTGGGAAAGTTTAATTTACAACAAACCATCATATCTTATAAACTCATCTCAAGTTTTGGTTGTTTAATTTGTAAAACAAGTAGAGGAGTAAAAAGAATACAGTGTTTCCCTCTGAGATGTAGAGTGGAAGTGAATTGTGTACTTGAGAGCAGTACTTGAGTAAATGTAATTAATTACATTCCACCTCTGGATGGGAACACTAACTGTGTGCCAACACTAGAGGGCAGCATTGCTGAAGCCTTTAGTGTCTAATTGAACATACAGAGCACGTAGCAGAAAACTGCCACTGCAATGCAGGTCAGTGGGTTAGTGGAGAATCTATACTGTCTGCTGGTGACAGTCGGCTCACACTGCACCATCAACACAGTCAGTCAGCTCACTGTGCAGTAAATCAGGTTGATTTAACTGTCTGAAAGACTAAAACTGCAGGTGAAATGTACGCAGCCTTTGATTATATCTTATCCCTTTTAGTCACACTGCATGTTCTTGACTTTTATCTCCCTGGTATCTTCTGCTTCATACCTCTTTTTTCCTGTAAAACAAAAACAAATAAAAACCCAGCTGGGTTAAAAATCAGTGGTGGACAAACCCGAGGTACGTACACTAGATTATTTCCATTGAATTTTACACCTGGATTATGTTAGTCTATATTTTAGTGATAAATATTTCACATCTCACTCCAATATATTTATCTGACAGCTACAGTAACTAGTTACATTTCAGAGATATAACTGATATAATATTATCGCAAATTAAACTAATCAACAAAACGAAACGCAAATTAAAACAGAATGCGATGATTTACAAAAACTTTTTGGACTATATTCATTTGAATTAAGTACAAAGACAATATATATAATGTCCATACTGACACTTGTTTTTTGTAAATATTCACTCATTCTGAATTTGCCTCGATATATGACTTCAGTTGCACATAATGCACCACACATTTTCAATGGGAGACGAGTCCCGACTCCAGGGAGGTCAGTCTACAACCTGAACTCTTTTACTATGAAGCCACGCTGTTGTAACTCATGCAGATTGTGTCTTTGCTTTGTCTTGTTGAAATAAGCTGGGACATGTCTGAAAAAGACATTGCCGCTCCAAATCCTCTGTATACCTTTAAACATTAAATATCTTGTTTTTGTACTGTATTCAGCTGAATATAGGTCAAAAAGAATTTGCAAATTATTGCATTGTTTATATTTACATTTTACCATCCTATTATCCAATTCTAAACTATAATATATGACAATATAACAATCTCAGAGGCTGTTTTTCTGCATAACAAATACTGTTACCTTTGATACTTTGAGCACATGATGATAATATTTATGTGCCTCTTTACTTTTTCTACACAAACTAACAGAACTAACATCTACCCGAGCATCTTAACACTATATGTCAAGTCAAATGATTAATATGCTAAATGTATTTGACATTTTCATGTTAAATATCAAATCAAATCAAATCAAATCAAATTTTATTTATATAGCGCCAATTCACAACAAAGTTGTCTCAAGACACTTTACATATAGAGTAGGTCTATACCACACTCTATAATCATATTTACATCCGACAATTGAAACAATCCCCATAAAAAAATATTATCTCCTGTATCTTTTATTTAAATACAAAATACACTTATATTAGCCTAATGAGAGTTTGACTGATGAGAGGGGGTTTGTGCATTTATCTTACTCATTGAAAACATCATATTAGGGCTCGACTGTGTGAATAAAAGAAATGTGAAATCAATGAGGTGCACAGAATGGCAGCAACACCCTGCTGAGCTATTTATTGATCCTGTTATGTCAGGAGGGACCTCATTTCACGGCCAGTTTGGAGGTGACGCTCAGAGGCACCAAATTTTAGTTTACTTTAAATTCTGCCAGCTGGAAGATTAGGGTTAGTGGATGTTTTGACCTTAAACCCGTTAACAAATAAACTGCATTTTCTGTTGACAAAATGAAGACATGGTCACAAAATTACTCCTCACAGGGGTACGCCCCAGTGCAAAAAAAAACACAACACAAATGTATCACAAACCATCCAGGTGGAGAAAAACAGATCATTCCTCGCCTGAAAGGTGAAACCTGAGGCTCAGAAAACTAGCGGGCATGTAGAGACAAGAGGGGAAACCAGGGAAAACACACAACTCACAGCGTTTGTGTCCCTGCAGGAGAAGTGCTGCCGTCTGGGAAAGCATAAAGCAAATGTAACTGCAGTTAAACGCTCATTATTTAGAGATTATGTAGTTTCTTTACCATGTGCTTTTAATGAGAACTGTAAAGCCTTTGTGAATGCAGGCCTTCAGGGTAAAATGATACGGGGTCAGTGAACAACAGAGGACGGCTTTGGGCACGTTTGTATTGATTTCCATCTTCTTTCCTGTCTCTGTTGTCACAGGATATGCACATGCCATCTACCTATAGCTCATTATTTTAGTAGAAAAAAACTCCCTGGAAACCAAATCACATATATTATTACCCAGGCATTTAATTATCCTAATGAGATAACAGACAAAAACCCCCACCGTCTGGTCCCAGTCATCTCTGAGTGGACAGTAATTTACTTTACTGTTCCCTTTGGATGGAGCAACACTTCACTCTGATCCACTTTCCAGCTCCTCCTCGCTGCCCTGGAGACCAATGTAGGCTGATATGTCTGCCCCTTGGGGGTAAAAAGCTGACTGTGTCTGTCTGTTTGTGTGCCCAAGTGACCGTTTTCATTACTTAAAACTACAAGTACTCAATGTTTTACCCAGATTGTTCTTCATGGGGTGGGAAAAGCATGTGAAACACTGCGGATTGTCCACTGAAATCACATTTAATTAAGTTTTTTTTTTTTAAGATTGTTTAGCTGCTTAGTCATGCAAAAAACACTGTTTGAGAGTAGATGGAAATTCATATTATATCTAAACAAAATCACTAGCAAATAACCAAAGATAATGTGCAAAGTGTGCAAGAAACAGTTTTAAGGCAACTTACTTCGATAGATTTTTGGGTTTTGAGCCCAACTCAAACTTTAATTATGTTTTGTCTTGAGTTTTAGAAACCCCCAAAAAACTACATTTCAAAAATTGTTGAGTAAAGTCATTGAAGTGGAAGTGAATAATGGTTAACAGTTTGATAACAGCTCGCTGTGAACAATTTTGATTACAGGTCGGCAAAACTTTTTGCCGTCTTAAGTTTCCTTAAGAAATACAGCCGTTTCTGAGGTGAGATGTGTGATGTCCACTGATGCCGACGGGGTTGTCAGGGTTACACTGTATTGGTATTTGATCTGATCTATTCTTAAACTTATTTTCTTCGAGACCACTGAAAATCTTCTTACTTCTGTATTTGAAGTGGAGACGTGGTTTTCATGTGTAAACATGACATTTTCAGTTCCTGTTGGATGTGAAAGTGACACTTTGACCTTTGTTTGGCCAAATTGTTTCAAAGTGTTTACAAGCAAAAATAACAATCTGCCAAACTTAAAACTGGGACATGAAACACATTATTCACATATAACATGGATATGAACAATCAATCATTTCTGATAAATCTGTGGGGTGTTTATGATCAGTTGATATAAGAGAATAAAAACTTATTATTACTAATATTGCACGTACCCCTTTTATGTAATTGTCCAGAATTATTTCCTTAGATGTAAAAGAGACTTACAGTATCACTGTCCTGGTTTTACCTGTGTTGCACTATGATGCAGATCTTTTGTATATGCATGTCCCTGCTCAGGCATCACATGTGACTGACAGAACTCATCATTCTCTCTTTAGATTCATCACCAATAAAGCCTTGACTCACCAGTGCAAGCTTGACTCCAGGGTATCGCCTGCTTTGGCAACCTGCAGTCACACACACTGAGATATATACTTTAAAGCAACACAAAGCAATTGTTGGGCTGCTCTCATATATATTTCACAGAAGAGTGATGGACAGTAGTCGCCAGCAGTAACAGTGGGAGATAAAATGTGTGTGTGTGTGGGTATGAGAGTTGAGGGAAAGGAAATGTGCAATATTTCGGTGTAGGGTATTTGTGCTATAATTGGATGTAGGGGATTTGCTGGGAAATAACTGTGTGTAGGGCATTTGTGCGATATTTTTTGCACCGGACTTTTGTGCAACTACTTGGATTTAGGGCACTGTGCAGTACTCTTGGGTGTATAATTTTTTGGGTGGATCTGAGGGTGATACTGTATGTTAGCTGTAGTTTGTTTGTACGTGTGTGTGGTCGTGTTGACAGTGTTCTCTTGAACGTCCAAGACAAATGTCTCCTAAAGGAGGTAATAAAGGCTCATCCTATCCTGTCCAGTCACAGGACGTTTAAATGTTGTCTAAAACAAAAGTTTGTATAGAAACCGGAAAAATAAAGTGCTTTTCTGAAATGTGTTGCAGAATGTTTAAAAAATCCATGACTTGGTATGATTTCTTTTAATGCTTTTAAATCCATTTTTGAGGCAGACTTGGAGACAGAATTTAGGTGTCCGTTCTTAAGTATGTGATGATGATGATGGTATTTTTGGATGCATGACTGTTACACTTTGTTCTTTGACATATTATCCTATATATTGTAATATTGTCTGTGTTTTTTAAATTTTGTTTCTGCTTACAGTCACTTGTGATATTAAGTGCGTCTGCTTTTCTTGGCCAGTACTCCCTTGAAAATGAGACCTACATGGTTAAATAAAGGTAAAAAAAAATAAAATAAATGCTTTTATCATTGATATGGTGTTTTTTGTGCTGCTGTTTATTAAGTTTTTGTTTGTCTGTTTGTTGGGCAAAGATTAAAACATAAAATGTGCAAAAAGACACTAATAATACAATAATAATAAAATATAATAAAATCTCATAAAGAATATTAAATATTTAAGAAATGAATGTGCCAAATTGCTTGAAGGTTTATTAATTTCTTATTGCTTATTAATACAAATATTTTTTCTCTTTTTCATGTATTTATTTATTCATTTGTTCATTTTATATTCATGATATGTATGTTAACTTTCTTCAATTGTAACATTTTTTAAAAAGAGGTTAGAAGATGATATCATAAGAGGAAGAACATGTTGAAAGGTGAAGCTGGCAATTTACTTTGTAATAATTATTGGGGCCAATTTTGCCCATTTAAAAAAAAGAAAAGAAAACGTACACTATGTTATATATTATTTATATATTGTATATTACATGTGGCTTCCCCCATCAGCAGCAGCTCCATCTCCACATGTCTATTTGTCTACTTGGCAGGAGTCTTTCATCCAGCATGGGAGGAGGGGATTGTTGAAGAGGGAGGTGGTGGGGGAAGCACGCACCCCTGTGCTCCTCCTCTGGGGACCAGCATGCGGGCACATGAAACAGCTGGTGTGTTCCAAAACCCAATTATAGAGGCCCCTGGCCCCCCGCCTGGCTGCCTGTAAGGGCAGGCAGGGGGAGAGTGTGATCGTTAGCGCCCACAGATGAGTCTTAACGAGGGGCCGCCACCACTGGGGTGGTCAGATGGGAGCCGCAGCAGGCTCAGCATATAGATTTGACCCGTCCAAACCTGGATGTATAGGTGGAAATTGGAATTTTAGATGCAGGAGAGGCTTGTATCTGATGTTTTATTTACATTGTGCACTGTATTGAGAGCGGGGGTCCTGACCAGAGCACTGTACAGATTTTGGAGGGTTTCAGGCGTGAGATGCAGTCATGCAGAAAATCTTATCTTGAGCTGGTTTGCACCATGTTGGTGGAGTTTAAAATGAAGAGCTCTGCAACACAATTAAAAACTAACTTTGTTTTGTAAATCCAAGTCTATTGGTTTAAACCAAGATTAAATTTAGTTTCGAGAGTTAAGTCAATATGGAGATGTCTGCTTACACAAATTAAAATAAATGAATAATACATTTGAGTGCTGTTGGGACGTAGTAAAGAAGCTTATAAAAGATGGGTGTAAAACTGTTAACCCTCAACTGCTCTGTAGTCCTTAACAAAATATTAGCTTACATCGTTTGCTAGCTAGCTAAAAGGAAAAGATAACAACATTATATTGTTTGCTAGCTTACTGACTGAAAAGTTAACAAAATATTTGATTGCTTGCTAGCTAACTAGCTAAAAACTTAACAAAACAGTACATTGTTTGCTAACTGACTAAAAAGTTAGTTAGCCTTATTAGCTTACTCATGATGGCTGGAGAATCTCTAATTTCTCTTCCTTTGAGAAAAACTTGTTGGCCAAATTATCAAGTGGAGTAAAGAAAAACATCATAAAACTCAACTGGGTAGAGTCTGTCTCTTAACTTTGAAAGACTTTATTTTGCTTAATCCATCTTGAAAAATAGAAGTATGAAATATTAATCCTTGTCGGTGAAACCCAGCTTCATGAGGCAGATATCACAGATTATTTTTTATTGAAAATAAACAATAATATGCCAGACATTTTTAATCATTTAGTAGGCGTGTTCCCCTTCAGTCACTGTGCCTGAAAGCTTGTGGATCAGTTTTTACTGTTGTACTCTGTTGGGATTGATCTGTGCTGTGAAGGGACTCTGAGCAGCTCAGGTGTTAGATGCAGCACGAGCGTGTGTGCTATTGATTCCTGTCCTACTGGCTGTTGGTAAAACTTTTCAGCAGGGGATCTGAATGAGAGCCAGCCTCATTAAAATACATTTCTTGTCCCTCATGAGACCATAAGAAAGATGGACTCACATTGATTTTAAGCCCTGCATGTAGTCTTACTATAATGGAAAAAAGAGGATAGAGGATTTTGTAGTACTGTTTATTCTGTTTTGCTGAATAAATACTCACTCAGCCATTCTGTTAGCAGAAGAAAAATACAAGACTGTTGAAATCTTGATTTGGGTCAATAATGCAAATTGGTTACTGCTAGGGTTGTTTGGTTTTGTTTGATTTATTGACGGAATTCTAATATACAGACAAAATACAGTGTATCAGTTAGTCCATCATTGTCCCTAGTGTTTTAACAGTCAACTACCCATCTACTAAGATAGAGACAGACATTCAGTGACATTAAACGTTTAATTCACGATTTAGTTTTGAAATTTCTGTAAAATTGTCAGGCTCAAAACGGACAATTTAAAGGACCAGTGTGTAGCATTTAGTGGCATCTAGCGGTGAGTTTGCAGATTGCAAATACCTCACCTCAACCTCCCCTTCCAAGCCTGTAGGAGAACCTATAGTGGCCATGAAACTCATCAAGAGCCAATGGTTTGTCCATTCTGGGCTACTGTGGAAACATGCTGGTCTCTGTTGAAGAGGACCCATGCCCCCTGTAGATATAAAAGACTCACTTTGAGGTAACGAAAACACACCTATTAATATTTTCTGATGATTATTCACTTGAAAATATAGTTGGATTCCACTTCTGCCATATTTTGCCCATGAACCCAAAGCATTTCAGCAGCGGAGCATTTTGCACGCCTGATTATGTTGACTTGCTCAGATTTAATTGATTTGGTCCTCCTTTTTTGCTTTTTGTGCTTCTACCTTAGATAAGTACATTATGTAGTTAAATATTCTTTGTTTGTATGATCATGAGTCTGCCCAGGGTCTATTATTTTGTAAATTAATCTGTGCAGATTGACGCTGCATCCATCAAAAATAGAGTCAACATGTATTTGAAGCAAAGCAGAGCAGTGGGCTTCTGCTGGGACGCACCAAGGCTCTGCTGGTGGAATCACAAACACTGTGTAGAACCACAGCAATCAGCTCTGGCTGACGTGGTGCAGCCATAACGCGACTCAGCCGTGCCTGGTGGAATTTAGCCATAAAAGGCCTTTCAGATACAATATGGCCTAAGCTGCCCTCTCCGATGGGTTTAGCTGATGGATTCAAGTTCAACCTGAAGTTTTGCAGAGGAGCAGCACTTGCTGCTCTGCTCAACGCAGTGCGACACCATCAGAAATAATGGGTTTCAGTGATGCCGTTGTGGCACTGTCTCTGAGAGGCCCTTTAGGCTTCTACAAGATAACATCCAGCCCAGCCACAGCCTGTTCACCCTGCTGCTGTCTGACAAGAGATACAGAAGTATCCACTGCCATACCACCAGACTACAGAGCAGCTTCTTTGCTCCGGATGTGAGAATTACAAGTCGTTTGAACTTTTCATCAATATTTAATTCATGCACAATGCCAGTTATCTGTTGCCCCTAAGATTTTATGCGGCCACCCACCACTAGTCAGGGCTACGGCACTGTCAGACAGCAGCCTCTCTCGCCCAGCGTGTACGCCCTGATTGCCTTGGCAACCCCGGATGTTTATATCAGCAAAGTCGGACAGATGACAGCACGTAAAACCAGAGTGGTTTGGCAGTGTTTTAATCTAAAAAATGGAAATATTGTTGAATGCATACTGTGACAGAAGAAGCTGATATATGTTCACTTGACTGGAGAAACATGACACGGATGTAAACCTGTAAGCAGAACAGCTGCTGCTGTTAGCACTGCTAACATTAGCCACACTGTGTGGCTGGCTGGCAGCTAACGTCAGCTCTGGGTCATTTACCTGCAGATACTCTTCGGTCTGGAACGGTAAAGCATTTAATGAGTTGTTGTCATGTTTTGTACGTTAATGTGTAAGGTTTGTGTAAGGTGCGCGCATTTCAGCGGCATTTAAATTACAATTTGGTGATTGTTGACTGTGATTAACAGCTTCAAATGGCTTTTAATACGCACAGCATTTTTTCCAGACAGTGTTTAACATCATAAATTAATAAATTCTGCTCAATTTTAACTGCTTTCTGAGTGTTTTCTTAGTGTCAGACTAGTCTAAATTAAATTTTGCGTTTAATCAACAGGGAAATTAGTCGCCAGGAACATCCCTAACAGAAAGTCACCAGATAAAAATCCCTGCCCGAGAACATAAAGTCCCTCTAGGTGATAAAGTTTCCCTGAGACGAGTCACAAAGGTCACCAGAGGTCAACATAATCCCCTGTCACACACCTACACACACCCATGCATGAATGCTTGCACATAATTCCCCCCCACACACACAGGCTCACTGAAGCCCAAAACACATATAACAGTCCGTGTGATGAATAAGTGATCAGCACCACTAAATAATAAATAGTACATATTATTATCAGTGACAATGGTGTGACTTCAGTGTTTTTCCTCTGGCTTTAGGACAGAGCCAATAACTTGATTGTTTAATAATGCAGTGAGAGACCACAAGATCTGTTCAGCAGCTCGGAGAGAATCACACACCTCCGGCTGAATGTGTTAACGGTGTGTCAGTATGTGGCTGCGAGGTGTGAGATGGCTCACCGCTGTATGACACACTTTTTTTTATGGCTCTCTGGTGTCCAGCTCCTTTAGGTGTTCCACACAATGTTCACAATCAGCTGTAAAGAACATTTATATCCATGTCTGAGTCAGTACTGTCCTTTAAATCTCTTCTGCAAAACATAATTTTATCTGAGAGCTTTACTTTAATTTTTCATTTCTTTTATCTTGTTATACTGGAAATGGTTTGGTCTGTTTTATCAGTTAATGTTATGTTCTCCGTTATATTAAATGTTATATTTGTTTGGTTCCTTGTGTGAAGCACTCTGTAAGCTTGGGTTTGAAAAGTGCTCTATACGTAAATATTATTATGTCCGCAGCCATTTAACTTTGCTCAGAGTGTCTGTATTAAGTATATTAAGAAATGAATTGCGGAGAAGGCCAACTTGGACTAATTCCAGCCAACAAATTCCAACTGGACTTTAATATCTACTTAAGTATTTCCCATCAGGCTGATTTACACTGAAAAGTGTCCACTCAGCATGTTTATAGACAGTCAGCTTGGGAGTTAGGGTCATTTACTTGTCTTTGGTCTTGGACGTAATATAATTTAATAAATACCAGTTTAGCTGGACTACATTTATTTGCAAGACATCACGAAGTACACAGGCTTCCAGTTTTGGCTTGTGACCCTTTACAGCCTAGACATGACCCCCATATGCATGGATGGATTATTGAATGGGCCAAACAGGCACAGGCTCAGGGTCCCAAATGGTCTGAGACCGTCCTGGGTTTAACCTGCAAAATGTAACTCTTCCCAAGTCCTGCCCCTTTTTGCTCTTTGCTCCAATAACAGTTGAGCAAGCCTGGTACCTGGCGGAACCGTCTCTCTCTATCCCCGTTTGCTTAGATATGCTAGGCTCATCTAGATGGAAAAGAAAACCAAATTTTGAGGATGATTAAAAAATATTGCTGGGTGACCTGTAAAAGCATCATACAGTTACATCATAAGTTAGCTAATGTAAGCAAACATCTGATAAAATGAAATCCGATAGCAAATGTCAACAAAACGCTAGCTAATCTTCATCAATTGTTAGCTAGTTAGTTACATCTTAGCTAATGTTCACAAAATGCTAGCTAACTAGGTACCTAATCTACATCAGTCATTTGCTAGTAAGCTTTTGTTTTGCTTACACTTGCTAACTTTAGATGTGACAGGTCCAACAGCAACATCATTTAACCATCTTTAAAATTTGGCGTTCTTTTCAATAGATGACCCTTGGCAAGGCAAGACAATTTTATTTGTATAGCACCATTCATACACAAGGCAATTCAAGGTGCTTTACAAGAACTTAGAAATACATTAAAATAAAACATAAAAATTGCATTTCAGATCATTAAAAACAAAAGCTAAAAGCAGGACAATAAATAGTTAAAAACAATACAGAAAATACATTTAAAATGCAAACATAAAGCAAAAGCAACAGCAGACAAGTAGTAGTTTAAAGTATCTCTACAACTAAGTACAGAAAACAGGAGAGGAGAAATCCTCCTAACCAGAATGAATAACTACTTAAATGTTTCCCATTGGGCTAATTTACAGTTTTTCAACAGGAAAGTGTCCACTCAGCAGGCTTATAGATTGTCAGGTGGGCAGTTAAGGGCCTTTGATAGTGTGTTTGGTTTCAAATTAATTTAATAAGTACCAGTTTAACTGGACTACATTTATTTGCAAGAAGACACCAGTAAGTACACTGGTTCCCTATCCTGTCTGGCTTGTGAATTAGTCAACTGGACACAGGAAAAAATCTTGTGTCAGATAGTGCTCAAAAATTATAGCAACATAAAAATATACAGTCTATGTATGTATGAATATGTAAATGTGCAAGGAATATAAAGCGTATGAAGAGTAAATGCAAAAAACAGTCTTTAATAGAATAATAATACAAGTAAGAGAAGTAAAAAAAAAAGAAAGTAAACTAAAATCAACTTAATAAATCTGCCTTGTAGCTTATAAATGGTAATTGATTAACAGGGGGCCAACAGCTAAATTTTGCTTGTGGTTCCCCCAG
Organism: Lutjanus campechanus; assembly: GCA_027495735.1. Classification (NCBI taxonomy): domain Eukaryota; kingdom Metazoa; phylum Chordata; class Actinopteri; order Lutjaniformes; family Lutjanidae; genus Lutjanus; species Lutjanus campechanus. The sequence continues at coordinate 19,021 of JAJHUR010084361.1, forward strand.
ATCCTCATTTACATCCTCCTGAGACAGAATTATTCTTTCTTTATGTCATTTTGGGGCCTAAGGCAAACACAAGGGATCTCCACATCCCTTGTTCTCCCCCCTTTTCAATTCTTGAATAAATAATAAGTCATAAAAATAAAGTTTCATTCATGGTGGAGTGCAGAGGATGAATTGAGGAGTCTCAGCATCGGGAAAGAAGCTGCTCTGTAGTTTGGCGGTAAAGCAGTGGATACTTCTGTATCTCCTGCCAGACAGCAGCAGAGTGAACAGGCTGTGGTTGTGGTGGGTATGTCGATTAGTATTCCCCTGCTTCCACCTTTTTTCAGCTCTGCTGGGGTAGCTTTGCTTAATTTTTCAACCGTCTGTACACCACGCAATGTAACTTGTTTACACAAGTTGGCTACTGCCGTCCTGAACCATTTCTGCAGTAAGATCATTGAATAGTCCAAGTTGGACAGACACTAAGATTAAGATTTTTGATGCCATTTTAGCATATGGATTTTTAGAAAGACATAATTAATTCCCAAAAAGAAAAATAGATCAAAAACAATAAACAACAACAGCAGCAAACTTTTTGAATTAAGTTTATGAGTTGTTTTATGGGGTCCTTGCAAGCTTGGGGCCTAAGACAACTGCCAAGCTTTGCCAAATGGTAAGTCCTCCTAACTAAATTTGAAAATAATCATGTTAGGAACCCAGCCAGGGTCTAATCATTAATAATAATACCAATATGAAGTCTTTCCATTCTGTAAAACGTGATTTTCTATAGCAAAAACATGACGTTTTGTAGTTCAATACCTGCTGCAGTCCCTTGTGATTGGAATATAGCACAACCAGACATATAGGTGAGAAGTGGGCCAGTTCAAGCGCCCCCACAGGTGCATTTTTGCGGTGATCACGTGTGGACCCGCCCCGCAGCGCCGCACCGCCTCCAATAAAGCACAGCAAAAAGTCAGCGCTCCTCTTCCTTCATACTGCCAACCTCACAGGCAGGCAGGCGGGCAGACAGACGCACAGGAGCGGCGGACGTAAAACGAAACCACTGAAGCTCCGTGTGTGTGTACGTGAAGGCGGCTCTCACTGGCGCACAAAGGTGATTAATTAGTAAAATAAAGCTCTCTGTAACTGGACTCCGCGGCTGATCTGGACCTGAGGCTGAACAGAGGACACCGGCGGCGCATGTGGAGGTTATGTTTTCAGAAAAGGAGGCCAGGTAAGTCAGAGCACGTTTCCCCCGGCAGCTCGGTGCAGCTGTGCGTCAGCGTTTTTTCTGTCTGAATCATGAAGCTGATATATAGGCTATGTTAGAGTGTGCGTGTGTGACAGACGAGCTCACAAACTCAGCTCAGTTTGGCATCCATAATTTACACGCCGCAGTCAGGCAGGCTGAGGGGGGATCCGACCGCGACACGCACCAGGCTGCTTGCACGACCCTCAGTGTGACCGAGCGACCACTATTACTTTATCCTGCATCCATGAACGCTGTCCCAGCGATTGGATCAGTTTTTAAGAGCGCCTGTGTGTGCAAAGTGCAAGCAATGACAATGAAAGGCGATATCTCGCTGCATGCACGGCTGTTATCACTGGAGAGCAGATAACAGGTCAAACAGCCTCATTTAACCAACTCTCTGATGCATTTGTGTTTTTCGTTAATGACATTAGTGTTTATCTACAATTTGAGCCTGTTAATGCAGACTAAACGTGAAAACACAAGCACAGTCATGCCTCGGAACATTGTGCGTCAGCGCGAAATGATAATTTACCACATTAATCACATTATGTTGCAAATAACTCTTCTAGTGGGTTAGATTGAGTCAGATTGTAAGTTCTGGTGTAAGATCAGTCACATCACTCTATGATTTAGTGTATTAACGCCCCTGACTGTGTCCGCCCCTCTCTTCACTCTCCCTCTTCAGTTTTAATAGGCTGCAGCGTCACTGAGGCCGCTCTTTGCGCACTGGAAACCCGGGCTTCAATTGGTGGAAGCAGGAGGGGAGCCCCGGCCTTTTCCACTGCAGGAGGAGCACATTTAATAAGGAAACCGAGAGAGAGGAGAGCTGCCAAGACAGCAGCAGCAGCAGCCTGCGCAGTTTCAAACACAGCCTCCTCTGCTGCACGGCATGAGGGACTTCACCCAAACTGCGCACTCACTCTGCAGGATGCACCGCTGCAGCTGCGTGGTTTGATAGACACAGACAGACAGGCTTGTGCAGGAATTTGACTGTGGAATTAGGCCGAACCGGTCGCTGACCACAGCTGCGACATTTGGAGAGTTGCTCATCCCTCCTCCTCTTCCCCTCCTCTCCGGAGAGACGGAGCCCTGCCGGCGCTGTGGCCTTGTAGCGGAGCGGACATGGGAAATGTAAACAGTAGTCGGGCTGGATTTTAAACTACGCACACGTCCCACGTCCTCCTCCCGCCTCCTCCTCCTCCTGCTCCTTCTTCTCCTCCCGGGGCGTCCGAGATGGAGATGGAGACGGAGAGGGTCGAGCCGGAGCAGG
>JAJHUR010084362.1:0-16500 GCA_027495735.1 Lutjanus campechanus
AGGCACCCCTGTACTTTATTTGTTTGTACCTGAAGAAGAAGAAGAAAAAGAAGAAGAAGAAGAAGAAGAAGAAGAAGAAGAAACACATCGGGTTCAGGTTGGAGGAAGAATTTCAAATTACAATCCTAAAACAAGCTGACATGACTAATACAGTAACTGACATCAAACTAGTCTTATCAAGACCTTATCAACATGTTTGTGGCCACCAGTTCAAGACTGTGGTTGTACTGGTCACCTCCCAGTCACTGACCCTGAAGCCACACCCAGTGCAGTCAGGCTGCAATCACTGCAGAAAAAATGTTTATACAGTACATGCTGATACACATGGTACACAGAAAGAGTACTTATTGAGGATGAGGAATCAAAGCTAACAGTACTTTCTAAATAACTCTGTTTTAAAGGGATAGTTCACCGCTCAAGTTTCACAGTAAAACAGCACCACAGAATCTCCCGAACAATTAAAGTGAATGAATTTTCAAATGAAAAAAACAACAACTGAGAAATAAGACATGATATGCCGCCATACTGCTCAGCTGGTGTAATCCAAGTATCCTAAAGCTCCGACACGCCGAGTTGACTTGAAAGACGTCATTTACACCATGTTTTTAGCCTGAATCTTCACTGTAGATCCTTAGTTTGGGGCACAGTCGCATGCGCTGGGTGTGTGTGTGATGGACAAGTGAACAGCAAGTTGGGGTTTTAGGAGACTTGTTTGGTTTTTTTTTGGTTTTTTTTGTTGTTGTTGTTGTTGTTTTACGTTTGAAAACTGGTCACCATTCACATCCATTGTTTGGGAGATTCTGCAACACTGTTTTCCTGTGAAACTCCAGCTTACCTTTTGGGGACTAAAAAACTAAACCTGACCTTTAATCATGAGGGTGAGTAGAAAATGACTGAATTTTCATTTTTGGGTGAACTATCCCTTTAAAGACAGAGATGAGAAGAAAGTACAAATACTTTCTTACTCTTTACTTTTACTCCCTACAGTCCAAGATATCCAGAGGGATAACAGGCTATATTTCAAGATAAAACAAAATATTTCATGATCCCTTTCTTACCGTTAGACAACAGCTAACTTTAGCATTTATTCCCATCCTAGCTAACATTACTGTTTGATTGTGTTTCATGATTTGATTCGATATGTGCTTCATCAAAAACATGTGTAAATGCTCCTGTTCTGCAGTACATGTTACAGTCCATCTGATGTGTAAATATATAGTGTTTCATGCAGAGAGAAGCCGCACATCAGAACTACCTGGAGTGAAAGAAGAGTCCAGTACACACTGCTAATTCTCTTTGAATGATGTTGATGCAGTTCCTACTGGTCTGTCTGCCAAGTTACCTGATGAACATCACAGGATGAACGACTGCCATGTAGCGATCCACACACATGTGGCACTGGAACAGAGCTCTCCCCATCACAGCCATCGCAACATAACAGTTGGTCAGCGGGTCAACAGAAAATGAAGCTATAAAACTTTGGAGCATCATGAGAAAAAAACACAACGAAAACGCAATTTCTGCGATGATGAGGTTGAGAGTCAGGATCTCTGATTGAATGAGACTCCTCTTCCCAGAGGCGATCAGCCACAGGGCCCAGCAGTTGAGTGGAACGCCGAGGAGGTGGTCTGCTGAGCCGGTGACACTACAGACTAACATCGCAGGAGTAAAATACACAGTGGAGTTGTCGGCCATTTCTCCTTTTCTTTTCTGAAGATCGTTTACCTAAAATAAAAAGCAAAGGGCTCTTATTGAAGGAAGACACAGTTTTCATTTCTAGATATAATAACTGCTTAAGTTTTTTTTCCACTTATTTATTTATTTGTATTTTTTCAGGTTATTTCTTTAGATTTGGAACTTTATGAGTTTGTGGCGGTTGCTATGCCACAAGTTTGGAAAAGAGGACTTTCAAAAGTAAAGAATTAGTGATTTGATTGATTGCCTGACTGAAGCATCTGTCTTTTTGTAACGACTGCTGATTTCTACTGTGATTTCTGCGGTGACAAACTTGCTACCCTCAGGATCATTATCAAGCAATCCATAGAATGGCGCACAACTGTTTATGGCAATTTCATTGACTTTGAAAAGGCATTTGACAGTGAAGACTAAGAGCTTCTATGAAAACTCACGGCACACTATGGACTCCCACCACAAGTACATCAACATCATAACGAACATGTATCAGGGCATTCAGTGCCAAGTGCTCTACCAGGGGACATGCACAGGAAAAGTTCAAAGTGATCACTGGGGTGAGACAGGACTGTTCGCTTTCCCCTTTTCTCTTCCTCTCATGCCCTGACTGGATCATGACACAAACATGATCGGACAGAACATCTTGAGGAACTGGACTTTGCTGATGACATCGCACTACTCTCACATACCCACCAGCAAATGCAAGACAAGTTCCAGCTGATAGGGTTAGGGTTAGGTTGGTCCATTTATTTTGAGTCCAAGCTCAGCTGCAGTTGTTTTTAACAATTGACCTTTCGCTAAACCCCACCACAAACAGTATCCGTCCAATCACAGGTTAGCAACCGTAACCAGAGCTGTCAAGCCTTCCATTTCTCTCCATGTTGAAGGTGTACAGGAGGCTCTGAGAAGAGCGATATTCTGCGTTTCATGAGTCTGAACAGTGACGTCTTTTTTGTCGTCTCTCATGAAACACAGGAGCACACATGCAGTGAATGGATTAATGGATTATTGCTGTTAAATCCGCCTTCATTATCACTGTAAACTGCACAAACGCAGTGCGAGAATGGAAAGTTTGGCAAGCTTAGCAACAGTAACTAAGGAGGGCGGGGCTTAGCGAAGGGTCAATTGCGTCACAATTATTCACATAACGAGCAAGCGTTGTAGCTGTGGATGGGGGAACAGAGAAGGACGCTCAGGCAAGAATTGGAAAAGCAAGAACAGCATTCAACATCTTAAACAAGATCTGGAAGTCCAACAATATTTTACTCAGAACCAAGCTCAAAATCTTCAGCTCCAACATTAAGACCATACTGCTATATGGTTCAGAAAAATGGACGACCACCACTAACATCATCAACAAGCTGCAGTCATTCACTAAGCACTGTCTAATCTCCTGGCCAAACACAATCAACGACATCAAACTGTGGTAATGCACCAAACAAGAAACAACAGAAAAAACAGCTGAAAAGAAGAAAGTGGAGCTGGATTGCTCACACCCTGATAGGAAACAAAACGATAAAAACGACAATAAGCAAGCAGACGCCGACATGGAACCCACAAGGAAAAGGGGGAGACTGATGTGGCAGCAGCTGGAAAAGATGGCACAAGACAGACAAGGATGGAAACTGCTCATTCTGAAAGGAATACAAAAGCCTAACTGAAACCTAACTGAACTGACTGATTTCTACTCACATCTCTGATTTATGCTAATATCAATAAATATATATGGATATAATAATAATACCGTTGATCAAATAATAGTCACTTTTTGGAAATAGAAAATATGAATACTAACCTGTTGTGTGTCTCCTGTGGACAGCAGCTTGCACCTGCATCTGTTAAAAACACAATAATTCAAGCCACGCTTTGCATGCTGGGTTTATTTGACTATTAGCTCGGCTGTTGGGACCTCCTGTGTGGCTGTAAACACAACATGCTAAACACGTGGTCTCTTTTTCCCCGGGACCCACTTTTTAAAAAAACAAGAAACCATCACGACCCAGCTCGCAACAGACGTCATCAGTAAATCTTGGGAAGAGTTCGTTTGAGCATGAATTTCTGCATCACTGTATATTATTTTGACGCATGCATGCACACGTTAAATACTTTACATGAGAAATAAATGTATTTAGGCTGACTTAACAGACCAGCTCATTGTTTTTACTTACTCTCATCAGGAAAAACAAAAGTTGAGACAACTCATTTCAAGGCAACTTACTGTAACAGATGTTTGAGTTTTGAGAACTGAAACTCTTTAGCTTTAAAGTAAACTTAAAAAAAAGTTTTGCCAACCTATAATTTAGTGTTGAGATAATTTAATTTTCGTCTTTAGATCATCTTGAATCTTTTTGAAAAATATTCAGCTACATTTTGTTGCATCTTTGTGTTATATTTATATCATCTGACCACCCTTTAGCTTTCATATTAGGGACGCACATGATGGACTTATGGACTGATACCAGTAATTGCCTGCTTCTCATGGCCGATATCAATAAAATAACCAAATTTCACGTTCGTGTTTTAAGAAGAAGTTGAAATAACCTGTAGTTTCTGCACACCTGGAGGTCTGAAAGGCTCAGATGTGGTGATCAAAGATGGATTGTTTAATCTTCAAATATTCAGTTAGTTTTTCCAGTAAAGTTCTTCAAGAAGTTGCAGACCGATCCAGGTTTAATAATTTAACATTGCTGATATTTATCGTCCATTCTTTATTCCCACATGCCTCCAGATTATTTTCCCCACAGCCCTGTCTGTTTGCTGAGACTGTTTATTAATTCCCTCACTGTGATGACAGATCACATATCAGGCAAATCATTTGCATGTCAAATTTAAATTGATTCATGAGCTCATACTCACATCAGCATTTGATTTTAAAACGTTTCATTATACAGCACGTCATGCCAGACTGATACAAAGAACGTGGGCTATTTTTTGCCGCTTTTGAATACTTTATTTGGGTCACAAAATAAATAAAATAATTTGAAAAAGATTCTGCAAATTTAATATTTACTGTATATCTCCAATACACCTTTTTATAAAGAATCTAAAATATATGTACTGTTTTACTAACGAGAGGAAAAAACAGCCTGTTAATTCTTCTAAGTGCTAAGAGACTGGACAGAAGCGTGTCATGATGTAATGTGCTGTTGTGTCTGTACATTGTGCAGAATGCAAGTAAATGAAGAAAATCATAAGTCACACTAAGTAGCTTAATTATTCATTTGTGCAAACATATACACCAACTTGATCATTTCGTCTGTGGCTCAAGAAAAATAGAAAATGTAACAGCTGCAGCTCTGGACAGACAATTTTTTTTTTGGCCAAAAATTAAATTAGACATTGAGTTCTTGGGTGATGACTATTTTCACAGCTGAAGGCAGCAGGACCGTCTCTGGACTGTGATGTTGTTCCCATGTTCTGATTAAAGACAAAATCATGGCAATATTTTTTCACTAGGACATTAAGTTATCCCTACAATACTCCAATATTGACGGACACCTTTGGTCAGAAATATTAGATTTAATTTTGTCCATATTGCCCAGCCCTACTTGAAATCTATAATCTACAGCAATACATCAGATTTGATAAGATTATCACTGAGAATTTATGGCACTTTATTTTAGAGAAAGGGTGTATATTAAGTCATATATTGGCTAAAAACATTAACATATTCTTTATAAGCTGCATCACCCAGCCCTGAAAACACTTTCTGTCAGTGATGAGACAGACCACTTGGTGGCAGCGTTGGGACATCCTGCAACCTCGTGTGGCCTCCTCACTGCCATCTGTCTCCACAGCATCATGCTCCTTTTGATGAGGACCTCCTGCGTGTCCGTCCACTTCACAAAGATCAGGCTTCATCTCTGATCCATCACATGAAGTTCCTTTTCGATTCTCTGGTGAGGACATTTGCTCTGCTGGGACAGCCCTTCCTATTGTCCCTCTGGGTGCCGCAGGCCCCAAACTTCATACTGGCCAAGTCTGGTGCACACATCATATAAACATGGTGTCCAGTCTAGAGCTGCAACAATTAACTGAGTAACTGATTACTAAGTCAGATGCCAACTATTATGATAGTCCAATCATTGGTTTGAGTAATTATTTAAAGGAAAAAGTCAAAATTCTCTGATTTTAAATGTGAATATTTTGTGGTCTCCTTATCTTTGGGTTGTGGACAAAACAAGACATTTGAGGTCATCTTGAACTTTGGGAAACACTGATACTTTTCACCACTTTATGACATTTTATAGACCAAACAGCTGATCGATTAATTGAAAAATATAATCATTATTTGCAGCCCCAGATATGATGTGAGGCTGAATGAGGTCCATGTTTTAATTGTTGACCAAAACTCTTTCATCATTTGGACAATATAGTGAAGCTGAGACCACTACTAAAGCAGCACGATGCTGAAAGGCTTGTTCATACTTTTGTAATAATTTTGTAATTGTCATTACAGCTGCCAGGGTTTTAACAACTAAAATGAGAAATAACAGCTCCTGTTTTACTTAACCCACACTGGTCTTTTAGAATAGATTCTTAAGTCCTTCTCTTTGTCTTCTAAGGCACTAAATGCCTCACCCTATTATTTCACAGACTATTGTTTTACGATAATCCACAGCTGTTCACGCCTCAAAATGACAGAAGTAGTTACAGGCTATATCTTTTTAAATATGGCCCCCTTGTAAAGAACCTGTTCATGCTATTTTATTAACAGCTGCACCTTCTACCTTCCACTTTGTCCATGTCGAGGGTTTTAAACTTTTGTTTTTGCTGCTTAATTGGGAAACACTTTGAGCTGTATCCTGTGCATGAAAGGTGCTCTGAATAAATGTATTAATAATTCAGTAATGAGGGTATATTTGTGCATGACACTAGCAATACTAAACAAAATAACCTGCCATTTAAATTAATTGAGTTGCACTGTAATGAAAAGCATTTGTCATCAAAGAATATTTTTAAAACTTCAGTAGAATGAATATTAATTTTGTCTAACATCAAATTTAAGGAAGAAATTCCACATGGTGTGGTGCTGATCTCTCCCCTCGCCACACTTTTTAAAATGCACTATTAAATTCTGAAAGTGTCTATGTATATCTAACTGTGAGAGGAGAAGGCAAGTTTGTGACTGAGTATAACATTTCACAAAGAGAAGGGAACCATGAGTAGTTATGACTTCATAAATGTGATGAAAAGAACGTGTGCATTTTACTGCATTTCACTCTCTTAAGTCTGATGCCCCTGGCCACAGAGGTTGAAAAGTGTTGACAGGTGGCTGCAGAAGTGAGCGACCGAATTCTGAGGACTTTGCCAGTTAAAAGCATTACATAAGAAAACCACATCCACCACATCCCAAAGGTGCTCTGCTGGATTGAGATCTGGTGACTGTGGAGGCCGTTCAAGTACAGTGAGCTCACTGTCATGATGGGACCACTGTGGTCATAAAGGGATGGACATGGTCAGCGACAATACTCAGGTAGGCTGTGGTATTTAAATGATGCTTAATTGGTACTAAGGGGCCCAAAGTGTGCCAAGAAAATATCCCCCACACCATCACACCACCACCACCAGCCTGAACCACTGATACAAGGCAGGATGGATCCATGCTTTCATGTTGTTTACACCAAATTCTGACCCGACCATCTGAATGTTGCAGCAGATATTGAGACTCATCAGACCAGGCAATGTTTTTCCAGTCTTCTATTGTTCAATTTTGGTGAGTTTGTGTGAATTATAGCTTCAGTTTCCTGTTCTCAGCTGACAGGAGTGGCACCCGGTGTGGTCCTCTGCTGCTGTAGCACAGCCGCTTCAAGATTTGACATGTTGTGTGTTCAGAGATGGTCTTCTGCACACCTTGGTTGTAACAAGTGATTATTTGAGTTACTGTTGCCTTTCTATCATCTCGAACCAGTCTGGCCGTTCTCCTCTGACCTCTGGTATCAACAAGGTATTTTCAGCCAGAGAACTGCTGCTCACTGGATGTTTTCTCTTTTTCAGACCATTCTCTGTAAACTCTAGAGGTGGTTGTGTGTGAAAATCCCATTAGATCAGCAGTTTCTGAAATATTCAAACCAGCCAACCATGCCACATTCAATGTCACTTAAATCACCTTTCTTCGCTGCTCTGATGCTCAGTTTGAACTTCAGCAGGTCGTCTTGACCATGTCTACATGTCTAAATGCCTACATGCGTTGAGTTGCTGCCATGTGATTGGCTGATTAGATATTTGCATTAACAAGCAGTTGAACAGGTGTACCTAATGAAGTGGCTGGCGAGTGTATATTTTCACCATCACTATGACTCTTTTCTGATTCACTCTGATCTATAAACACAATCAGCATATGTCATTTAGTCATTAACATCATTAACTAACCTGTGATGAAGTGTCTGACACTGACACACACTGACTGGCCATTTTTACATCCTGTTTTCACCCAAACAGAGGTGTGGTCATGGGACTTGACATATGGCTGCTCTCATCCACACACTGAGGAATAGTTGAATGAACAGCTGTAGGGATCTTCATAGACTTTTGCACCTATTAAAGTGCAGATGGAGGCATTTAGAGATTCAGATTGTGAATGAGAGACAACAGACAACCTGTTAAAAAACAAACACTTTATTGACTGTGCTCAGCTGATATTGCCAGTCATCTTCCACTGTACACAGTTTCACTCATTTCTCTTCATTGTACATGAAAAATCTAAAGCACATATTCAAACAGAGACGGAACATGAGACTAATGTACACCAATGTGAGAATCTGGACCCTTTGTGAGAAATGAAGAGACATTACAAAAGGGGGGCGGGGCAGGGGGTAAATTCAGTCAAGAGTTTCAAAGCCACATTCAGCTGGAGTCAGGTTTGGTAGTCACGTTCCCCATTTTTGTGGTCTGCAGGTATTTCTACAAGAGAAGGAGCAAGGGAGCTGGATTAGACTGGAACATTCAGGTCTCTGTGACCAAACAAATCTTAACATCTTGACATCTGGACTACAGAACGTGTTACGACTAGAAAAGATTTGGGTCGTCATGATTTTGATTTCACTGACAAATCTGACTACAGCCTGTCCAGGTTGTTCCGACTTTGTTAGGATGTTTCTCTGGTGTCAAAATAAGGTACAAGAAAAACACGCTTTGTCCATCTTAAGAATCATCATCCTGATAATTAGGACAAATGTGTGAAGAACAAAGAGGGGAAAAAAACTGTCAGCAGAAGTTGCCTTATTTTGCCCTGTGAATATGTCCATTTTGAAAAGCACTGTATTCATGTCTATATCAGTGGACCATCATGATGAGCCGCCGTGCAACGGATCACAAAACTCATGTTTCGGATCGCATCGTAGTTTTGAGTCACGGATCGGATGTTTTTTTTGTATCAGCAAAAAATTAACATTTATTTAAGATTTACATGTTAAATAGGGTACTAACAAATACTAGTATATGATTGATAAAAATGTTAATTAACATGTATATTATCAAGTTCACAGCTATTAAGAGTTAAAATTGTCCTCGCACTTGTCCATTCCTACAACTCTGGACTTGTTAGATGAGTGGACACAATCTCACAGCCTAAATGTAAAAGTTTGCTTATTCCTTTACTTTCATGTAGATGTTCATCAACGTACAGCCTGATCAACATTTTTCACCATTTTCTGATATTTTATAGACTGAACTACTAATTGATTAACTGAGAAAATAATAGTCAGATTAATCGATAATAAATGTAATCGTTTGTTGCAACCCTACACACAAATAACTGTGTGTGTGTGTGTGTGTGTGTGTGTGTTGCCTACCTGTAGGTTTTCATAGTGTTTGAGGGTTTTGCAGTGGCTGATCTCTGCCTCTTTGGTTCCACTGAAGAACCTGTTACACACCTTACAGAAGAAACCTGTCTTTGGGACCAAGAACTCCATGCCTGTGGACACACACACACAACTGTTGACCTCTTTCATACATTATGAAAACACACGTAATAAACACAGAAGACCAGAAAAGTGACAAAAAGATGAAAGATAAGGTGAAGAAATACAGACGTGTCTTACCAACTGGGCTGCTGGGGTCAAAAGGAGGGAGGGAGTTGTCTGAGCTCTTCAAGTTCTCCTTCACACTCTCCTCTTTAGTGCTGGTTTGGTCCTCAGAGATCTCAGGTTTTCCTGTGAGAGACGGAAACATCTTTAAAAACTGAAGCAGGAACCTGGGGCCTCATTACAGAGATCTCCCCCATCTGTAATCCTCTCTTAATCTCAGTTTAGGGCGACATTTAGGATTGTTGGTATTAAAGGAACCTGTTCCCGAACAGCATTTAGGAAAACATGCTCTCTTATCTTAGGATGAGAATTTAACTCTTAGGATGGCAGAGATGTTGTCCTAAATTCAAAATAACTGTCAGAAATGGCAGCAGCACTGTTGTTCGGTCTGTATGGACATGACCGTGAAGACAATTCATTTTGAATTTGACTGACGTGCTCCGCCAGTTATCACGGGTCAGTAATTGAAAAGAAAACGTTCAGAAACTTCTCCTTCTTCCTCTGCTCCAAGATAATATTAATATTATCTGAGTCTGGGTGTGTATCTCACTGACTGAGACCATTCAATACATATAGATACATGTTCACTGATAAAACACATCTTAAAGATCTTTAAATATCCAACAATTCGATACGATATGATTTAGCCCTGTCACAATGCTGTGGATGAGGTGGATGAGGTCAATCAGGGCATTAACATTAACAGCATGATACATGACTAAAACATACATGAATAAGGAACTTCACAATACAGCCGTACTATTGAGCTCAATTTCCACATTTTCCCAACCAAATCAGGATATTCTGTTCACAAGCACGATTCTCAGCCACCTGTGCCTCTAATTCAAAGTAAATTTTTAAAAAATCATACTCGGCTCCACAGCAGCAGCTTTCGTCTCTTTGTCCTCCTCATCCTGCATCTTTTGTTCCTCCACTTTATCCGACACCACCACCGTCTCCTCGTCCTTTGCCTGACTGTGGTTGACAGCGCTGTCTGGTTTTTCTTCTTCCTCGCTCTCTGCGGTCGCTACCCCTGGTTCTGGGCTGTTGGAGGAGGACTCAGCTGGGGCAGCTGAGGCTGCAGGCTCAGGCACGGGAAGGGGTTCTGCCTCGGTGGTGGAGTCCACAGTGGCTGTCAGTGTGGTTTCTGAATATGACAGAATTCAAGCCAAAATGAATTAAACTATTTTAAAATTAAAAATGCAGCTGTGAGAAGAGATTCTGGGCTCAAACTCAAACTATGTTGTGTTTCAGTCAACAGAAGAAAACAGCTCTAATGACCCAAAATCAAAGCCGCACTTTGATAACAGCTCACTCAAACTGACTCTATTTTCATGCCCTTCACGGAATGTGAACAAAACCTGGTGTAACAGGCGAACCACACCCGGTACAGCAGCAGGGGTGGGACCAATAAAGCATGTCATTCGACTCAGTCGTTTAGTCTTGGTGGCATCGCAGCATGAAAACTTGCTGTGATTCACCACGCTTGACTTCACCACCACAGGCTGTAAAGTGCAGTTGTTCCCAAACTTTTTTCTGGCCTGCCTCGATTCAGAGGCTGAAAAACAGTTGTTAAATTTTGACAAATGTTTCACAGTGAGAGCAGGACAGCAGCATCCTGTTGACTTTGCATCCCCACCCAAAAAATGATGTATTAGGATCATAAACATATACATTTCGGTTTGTATACTCACTTATAATAGATTTTACAAATGTTTGTTCATCAAAAAAAAGTAATTCCTGCACCGCTACTGTTAGAGTCAAAATGTTACACCATGTGTTGACTGTTTTCTATTTTCTGTTTATTTGAATGGATAGTGTTGTTATCTATCCTCACTGTTGTGTGTATGTATCCTGACTGCATAAAAAAGCAAACTTTTAACTCAGATTTTATGCAACTGGTGGTGTGTTCTTTTTACTATGACAGTTTTCCTGAAATTCTAAAAAAAATTATTTATGCACATCACCTTGCTTACATTATTGCAATATATAGTAATGTAGTGAATCTCCTGCAATGTGATATGTATCATATTGCCAGAGTCTTGCCAAGCGATTCTCAAGAAAGTTGCAGGTGGTAATACAACAGGAAAAGAAATTGTCCTGTTGGGAAGAGGCGTGTTTGGAATATTAATAATAATAAAAAAAACATTTTCTTTAGTTGATTACAGAGGTGAAATCAGTGTGAGCTTGTACCTGTCTCAGGTGCTTCTGGTTGACATGTTGGCACATGTGTTTGGCTGGGGGAGGAGTCAGGTTGTGGAGCTGGTGCGGGGGAAGCTGCAGAGCTGGTGGGGATCTGATCAGGTGTCAAATCTGACGACACCAAACCGTCTGAAGTCTCAGCCGCCGGCACAGCCACAGGCTCGGACTCTGATACGTGCTCGTCAGACTTAACCTGGTCTGCTTTGGCGTCTGATGTTTCTGATTCTGTGGTAACTTCCATGGGTGTGTCCTGGACACAGAAAACAAGAAGACCACCATGATGTTACTACAGTCTGGAAATTTAAAGGAACAGTTTGGAATTTTTGAAGTGGGGTTATTTGAGGTACTCATCCATTGTCAGTGTATTACCTACAGTAGGAGGTGGGTGACGTGATTACAGGTACCACATTTCAAATAATCCAAACTATCCCTTTTAGTCTCAGACAGCCCATTAACTGTGCAGGGAAACTTTTAAGCGATGCACAGAAGTTAAAACATACCTCTGGAGCATCCTGTTGGACAGATGGGGGAGCATCCTCCCTCTCCTCTGTGGTTTCCGTGGAAACAGTGGGAGGAGGAGAGCTAGGAAGGTCGGCCACATCTCCTACTTCATCCACTGTCACAAAGTCGCTCAGGTTAAACGGAAACTCGTCGTCCTCCTCCTCCACCTGATGTCATGACAGGACAAAGAAATGAAGTGAGGAGAAGAACAGAGAGGCGAGAGTTTCAACATGTTTTTTTTACATGTCTGTCTTCTCACCGTTCTGCTCTCAGCCTCTGAGTTGTTGTATTCTTCTTCCCTCCAGGAGCTCTGCCTGTACCCCTCCGACCTGTAGGACGACCTCGACCCTGACAAACCTTCGCCATATGCTCTCTTCCTGTCCCTTCTCTCTCTTTCCCTCCTCTCCCACTCCCTTCTCTCCTCCTCCCTCCTCTCTCTGTCCCTCTTGGCTCTTTCGTCCCGCTCCCTCTCCTTCCTGGCCCTCTCCTCTTTCTCCCAGGCCCTCCTCTCCTTCTCCTTCCTCTCTCTCTCCCTCGCCTCCTTCTCTTTCCTCATCTCCCTCTCTTTCCGCTCCCTCTTCTGCCTCTTGGCCTCCTCCTCCTCTGCCTGGTTCTTGGCTGGCTCTTTCGTCTCCTCGGCCGCTTTTTTGCCCTGCTCCGTCTGTCTCTGCGTCTCTCCCTGCTCTCCGTTGGTGGAAGCTGCTGTGCTGCTGGACTGGCCAGCCGTTCGTGTCCGGCACTCGACAAGCAGTGCGTTGACCATCTCTTGAGTAACCTGGTGAAACAGGAAGAGATGCCAAAACTCACAAACATCCATAAATATGCTGGAGGTCAAGCAAAACTTGCATTCAATCCTTTTGGTATTCAGACCCTAAAAAAAGTGACTATTTGTATGGTTTTGCATGCAGCCAATCACTGAAAGCATTCTTCATGAAGAAGAACCTTTGAAAAGGGTATAAAATGAAACGCTCCATTGTATCTGTATCACTTTAAAGGGATAGTTTGCCAAAAATGAAAATTCAATCCAATTGAAGGCGAGTTTCACAAGAAAACGGAGCTGCAGAATCAATTTAAGTGAATGGTGACCATAAAACAAAACAAACAAACAAACAAACAAAAAAAAACATAAAATACCTCCATACTGCCCATCTGGTGTAATCCTGATCTCCAAAAGGCTCAACCTGTCAAGCTGGCTTGATACTTAGGGAATGCGGGTATGTGCACACCATCTGAACTGGGTGTGTGCAGTGTGAAGGTGTGTGCGCACAAGTGAATGGCATGTCAGGGTTTTAGGAAACTGTGTCACCATTCATTTAAATTGTTTGGGAGACTCTGCATCGCTGTTTTCCAGTGTTTTGTGGATCCAAAAACTAAACCCGATCCTCAATCGGCATGACAGGATTTTAGACATTTTAAGGGACCCACAGAAGCCCTGATTTTACCTTGGGGAGCTCTGGCATGGCCTTCTCCTGGGACGCTGCTTTGCCATCAGAGCTGGATGTCTCCGTCTCTCCACCAGCAGCAGTCTCATCATTTGCTGCTTTGGATGTAACAATGTCCTCCTTTTCTGCTGTGTCCATGACACTTTCAACAGCGGATGTTGCCTGTGTCTCTGTCTCCGTGTCTACCTCTAGTTTGGCGTCTGGTGTAGCCGCAGACTCAGATACAGCATCAACAAGTCCGTCTTTTTTGATCTCATCGTCCTTGCTCAGGTTTTCTCCCAAAGCCTCGCCTTCACCGGCTGTCTTCTCAGTGCTTTTCATTTTCTCATCCTTCTCATCGCTGTCTTTTTCCATCCCTTCCACTGGAGATTCAGATTCCTCTTTCTGTGCCGTCTCCTCTTTATCTGCTGCTGCTGCTGCTGCTGCTCTTTGGCTACCTTTGCCATTTGTAGGCGCATCCTGCAACCAGAGACAAGTTGTGTCATATCAAACACCAGCATTCATTTGATACAAGTTAAAGGTGCAGGAACTTCTGCCAGGAGTAGATAACAATGCAAGGTTGCTTTCAACATCAGGCACCCGGGCCCAGAATGAAGTGCACTTCATCATCCACTTAAAAAGTTAGTCTCGAGTGACCAATGTGAAAATTGAATCTGCCTCCTTAAGAAATGACACCGTTAACAAAACTGAAAGACTGTAAGCTGTGACTATAAGCATAGGATGTATTAACTCCAATGGTGATGCCATTTCATTTCATTTTATGTTGCTGTTAGAGAATTTTCTATTTCTATTCTCTAGTCAGCATGCTAAGGCCTTGTAGCCTTGCCATTGAGATACCTACGCTAATGTTTAACAGACATACTGTCTCTTTTCTGGAACAGTAGATGCAGCTGTCTTCTCCTTTCAGATAAACAAGTGAATGACCTGATAGTGTTGCTATGGCAGCTGAGGTCAGAGAGGTGTTTGTCTTGTCTCTCTGACCGGAGAAGACATAACACTGATCTGGTTTGATTAACAGTAACCCTGAGCTGTAGAGCAAAGGGTGTTGAACTGTGGTCTCAGACCTTGTGTATTCATAATTCCTGTGCTTGGACTTACAGACCAATAAGCTAACTCAAGGTGTTGGGTCTGACCATATTTGGGTATAGGTTCATCAGGACCTCATCTGTGAATGCTTAAAGATTATCCTGGAGGACAGAAACGCCAGAATTAAAGGGAACATCAATGCAAACTGTGTACTGGTTATTCCTTCATTCTCCTTCCTTCTCGCCTTCCTTCTCGCCAGTGTTATTAAACCAGTTTCAACGTGAGACATATTGGACTCCTGTGTACTTCCTTCTTCTGATGTATGGGCAAAAGATAAAATCTCCAACAGTTGTTATATGCTTTGTTTTGTGAATAGGAAAATGGCATAAAAAGGAAGTGTAAAAAAAAAATAAAGCATTGCTAATTAATCATCAAAGGTACTGACCTCAGGTGAATCCAGGTATGCAGCGATGACTTTGGTCTGTGTGCTGGCTTTTGGGTCAGGCTTGCGGGAGAAGAACAGAGGGTTGTTCTGGATGATGCATGGGAACGTCTGGAAGCGTTTGTAGACGGACAGCGACATGGCAGCAGTCGCCATCTCACAAATGACCTGAGCAGGAACAGAAAGAACACGTCAACAGCAGTCAGCATGTGAGTTCTTTGCCTGCTAAATGAAGGGGTGACACGTGATAGATTTGGAGAGAATGGATTTTAAAGTCAGGATATAGCTGTGAAAGAAAGTGCAGATATTCGGGACAAAATGGATGAACAGCTCTCACCATACTGTTGAGCACTAGGGTCTTGATGACAGTACCAAAACGTCGCACAAGTTTCTGGACCTCAGACGAGCCGGATGGCGAGTTGGGAACATTACTGATCACTAACAAGCTGCTCCAGCCGACTGGAACATGATTCTCCTGCAGGATGTAAAGGAACATTCACTCACTTATGAGCCAGTGGATGATAATTCTTCAGTCCCCAGTTCAGTAACAGCCAGTTCAATCAGTTCAAGGTATAAAGACTATTCAAGTTAATTAGACAAAAACCTGCAACATTACATGATAACCATTATGATAAACATTATAGACATAACTGTTTTCTTTGTTAATTTACTGTTTGTGTTCTTCTATCACAGTAAATCAAAACTTTTGCAAAGCAGAAACAAAAGAAAAAAAAAATTGAGCACAAGAATGAAACGCAGCTGACTAGCAAGTGAAGACTTTTACAATATTAGTCTGACGTCGCTGCAAACTGCTGCAACTTTTCTCACCTTGGTAGTGGTTGATTGGTTACTGTGATAAGACTGCCCGGAACACCATACAAGACTTTTAAAGTTGTCAGATCACTGTACCGTTCACACTACACCACTTTCTGTCTTGTAATTATGTGTCTTGAAGTTGTTGTGCTTTGCACAATACACAATACACAACTGATCAGAGACAACTAGAAGATCATTTACCAGAGGAATCCTGTTTGCTCTCCAAACTACGTTTTGTCACAAAAACACGTTAGAGGGGTCATTACATTAACTGTATGTTGTCATGAAAACAGTGACATTACATGAATAATACTTAAACATTAGTGTGCAGCATGTGTTGTCTCACAGTCTG
>JAJHUR010084362.1:16520-26740 GCA_027495735.1 Lutjanus campechanus
ATGACTTTGGTCTGTGTGCTGGCTTTTGGGTCAGGCTTGCGGGAGAAGAACAGAGGGTTGTTCTGGATGATGCATGGGAACGTCTGGAAGCGTTTGTAGACGGACAGCGACATGGCAGCAGTCGCCATCTCACAAATGACCTGAGCAGGAACAGAAAGAACACGTCAACAGCAGTCAGCATGTGAGTTCTTTGCCTGCTAAATGAAGGGGTGACACGTGATAGATTTGGAGAGAATGGATTTTAAAGTCAGGATATAACTGTGAAAGAAAGTGCAGATATTCGGGACAAAATGGATGAACAGCTCTCACCATACTGTTGAGCACTAGGGTCTTGATGACAGTACCAAAACGTCGCACAAGTTTCTGGACCTCAGACGAGCCGGATGGCGAGTTGGGAACATTACTGATGACTAACAAGCTGCTCCAGCCTACTGGAACATGATTCTCCTGCAGGATGCAAAGGAACATTCACTCACCTATGAGCCAGTGGATGATAATTCATCAGTCCCCAGTTCAGTAACAGCCAGTTCAATCAGTTCAAGGTATAAAGACTCAAGTTAATTAGACAAAAACCTGCAACATTACATGATAACCATTATGATAAACATTATAGACATAACTGTTTTCTTTGTTAATTTACTGTTTGTGTTCTTCTATCACAGTAAATCAAAACTTCAACAAATTTATGTTAAACAGACATGCTGGGTTTTGCAAAGGTCAATACACTTTACAGGACCGTCCTTGCTTATCTAAATATAAAGCAAGCTGTCTAAAGGTTCTTTTAAGCTGCTTTTGCAAAGCAGAAGCAAAAAAAACAAAAAAAATTGAGCACAAGAATGAAACGCAGCTGACTAGCAAGTGAAGACTTTAACAATATTAGTCTGACGTTGCTGCAAACTGCTGCAACTTTTCTCACTTTGGTAGTGGTTGATTGGTTACTGTGATAAGAATGCCTGGGACACCGTACAAGACTTTTAAAGTTGTCAGATCACTGTACCGTTAACACTACACCACTTTCTGTCTTGTAATTATGTGTCTTGAAGTTGTTGTGCTTTGCACAATACACAATACACAACTGATCAGAGACAACTAGAAGATCATTTACCAGAGGAATCCTGTTTGCTCTCCAAACTACGTTTTGTCACAAAAACACGTTAGAGGGGTCATTACATTAACTGTATGTTGTCATGAAAACAGTGACATTACATGAATAATACTTAAACATTAGTGTGCAGCATGTGTTGTCTCACAGTCTGACCTGTCTGTCTCTATAGAGCTGTATCTGTGCTGCTGGAGATGGAACTCATTTGAACTACTTTATAACTTTATAGTCCCTGCGGCGTGTACTAGTTTTTGCTCGTTTTTAGATATAAATATGTATAAAAGTTGTATTAGTTCTATATTTGGGATTTACTGTCTGCTGCTCCACTGCTCCTCCAGCTCTGCCTCCTCTGTCTCTCTGTCCTCTCCTGTCTCAGCCTGTGTCTGCTCTGATTGGCAGAAATGTTGCCTCACCCCTGGAGTTGTCCCCGACACCACCAGACATCAATCTCGCCGAGCTCTGGATCACATCTTTGAACAGTTCACACATTGCAATCCTTACTCTCGGGGGTGTGTTGCAATTTAGCTCTGATCAGGGGGGATTTGTCTGTGATATCTTTAATTTGTCGGTGAGTGGGAGATCGGGGCTTAACTTAGCTGGTGTGGCCTTGGCTTTAGTGTAAATCTACTTTTGGGACACCACATACATACTTATTTTGAATAATCGATTACTTGACAACCACTGTCTTTTGGGTAACCCTGGTACATTTACAGCCAAGATTATTATTGTGCACTGTCCCACAAAATAAAATAAGACATATGCTGGAAGAAATACTCACTAATGGGTCCACTGATCCCATCAGAAGATTGTAGAGAGCCACCTGTGAAAAGAGGTTTTTAAGTTTATTACCAGTAATTGCTCATGGTTCATTGTTCAACACAAAACAGGAAACAAAAGTAATGTATACAAACAGTGAATAAAAAGTGAATAAATTACAAAAAATAACCTCCCAAAAGTGAGATTATTGACAAAGAGCATTAGACTGCAACAGAGGGGCAAAGATGATTAATATACTGTAGTATAAGTGATGAGAACCTACCGGTGTGCTGAGACCGATACTCTGTTTGAGATGAATTATCTTCAGCTCAGAGTCTTTAAACTTCATAGGCATGAAGGAGTGGACTTTCACCATCTCTTGAGCAATCTCCACATCTGACACCGACACAAGAGCCTGATATACAAAAGAGATGGTTTTTAATACTGTGTTGTGGGGAGATCAACAATCCTCAGACTTTAGCTGCCCTGCTGCTCCAGTGCATTTTTCACCACCAATCAAAGACAAGAAAAGAATATAGTTTACAGTATATAACAGAATTCATTTTAAAGAGGGGTGTAATGGTTCAGTTTTGACAGTAAGTTTTTGGGTCACAGAACCAGAACCAAATGTGTTGAAATGTGTATTTGTCCAGGACAAATATACACACTGTTACATTCCTACTACTTGTAAACATTGTGTGCACAGAATTGACTGTTTTTTGGGGGTTTTTTTTGCCTAAAGTATCAAAGACAACCAAATATCTATTTCAGATGAAACTGGGTTTACACCAACCTTTCCAATTTGTGTTGCCAAGATGATATCAAAGGGATTTCCAAAGGGTTGGACCAGCTTGATGATGTCACTCTCTGACCAGCCACTCTCAGGAAGGCCTGTGATCAGCACCATGCTCTTCTGTTGCATTGAGAAGGATGGACAAGGCTGATTACTGATATTTTATTACAAGTGATAAAGCCCCAATTTGATGCAATAAAGCGCAATATATCTAATCATTGATTACTGGTTGAATATATTCACTAGCCTTTTCACAATGCTGCCATTTATATTTTACAAGGTATGGATATGGATCATGTACCTCATCAGAAGTCTTCTGGTCAGCCTCTCCTCCTGCAGTGGGGAGTGGGAGGAGGGGGAGACGTAAAAACCGAACTACAGTTAGTATATTTTCAAGGGCTTCAGCCCAAGTCGGTTAAAGCATGATGTCACAGACCTGTTTACATGAATCTCAGCTACCACATAGTGGCATCTTTTAATATAATCCATCATGTATTGTTAAGATAGAGTTATTACAAGGTGATATACTGAGCATTTCTTGACAGTGACAGATTTGGAGTGAGAGTATTTTTTGTTTTCCTACCAGAGTCTTCCCCAGCAGCACCTTTGTCTGGTCCTGGTTTGCTGTGAAGACAAAATTATTAATAGTTGAATGCAGCTAATTTGAAATTGGCACAGTGATTGTGCAGAATATTAGGTTAAAAGATGAAAATCCTGAAGAACTGTGAAGAACTGTGACAAACCTGTTGTTAGCAGGAGAAGTCTGCTCTGCTTCAGCTTTCTGAAACAAATAAATAAAATATTTTCAAGTGTGTATGAAATACGTATATGCGTACATATATGTTCAAACTGTTTCTCAATCAGGAATAGAAGATTAAGGATAGATGTAAGAATTCTTATATCTAGTGTGGGCTTCTTTATACACAAAATAAAAACCCATTCTGTTATTTTGTGGAAGCTCCAATGTTTCTGTGTACAAAGGGTTTAAACAGGATATGCTGTCCATGCCACATGCTAACACTATTAAAATTATAGAACAGATATAAATTAAAGAATATTTTTATTACCAAAATGGTAGACCAGCATAATATAGTCTATGGTTTTGTTTGTTCAATTTGAGACAGTACACAAGAAATCATGAAATATGAATACAATTTGACCCTCAAGGAAAATGCACCAAAAACGGATGGAACCTGTACACTCAGCATCAAGTCACTTGTAAGAAAAATGACACTAAATTCCAAGGTTTGATGTTAATGTTTTTTTCACTTGCCTTGTCTGGCAAGTGGGTCAGAAATGTACCTGCCCAAAGTCAGTTTTCACTGATAGGCTTATTTGTTTACAGTTATTACATAGCAACAGTTAATTGTCATTTCTAATCTAGGGCTGAGATGTCTATAAAAAAAAAAAAAAGGTTGATCCCAGTTTTTCTAAGTCTCAAGTGATGTCTTTAAAGAATTTGTTTTGTCCATAAAAAAGATATTCAGTCTAATATGATCATAAACGGACAAAAGCAGGAAATGACCATATACAGTATGAGAGGCTGAAAACAACATTTTCTACCATTTGTGCATGAAAAAATTCTGTAGTCAATCAGTAATTAAAATAGTTAAATTCTTATTTTTTTAACCAATTGACTGGTCGGGCAAGTGAGTTGCTAGATTTACTTGGCATGTTGCTTGCCTTGGGCAAGTAGGCAATCCTTATTGTTAAGCCCAACATTCGCCACAAATTCTCTACTAACTATGTGTGCCCCCCTCTAATGTTCACACACTCTCAGCAACGGCAGACTCCTGATGATCTGTACAATGAGTACATTAACATGTACACAATATTTCAGTTTTAGTCCCTTATTTGGAAAAGGATAATAGTCCTGCTAAGTAGGGCTGGGTATCAGTACTCAATACCTTCTAAGTATTGATTGAAATAACCCAGTACCAGGTAGCAAACATCTCCAGTTAAACAATACCTTTATTCAATTCTTTTGGTACCCAGATTTAAAATAAATGACTATTTTTAAGGTTTTGCTCACAGCCAATCACTGCAAGTGTTCTTCATAAAGATAAACCTTCAGTGTCTACTACATGCATGCACAAAATGTAACTCTTATCATAGACCGGGTGTGTATTTTCCACACATTACCTTGGCTGTGGAAGCAGTGATTGGCTGATCTCTGATGGAGAGAGTTGTGGAGTTAGCCAGAGCCTGAGCATCTTCAGCCTTCACCATGCACACAGATGCCTGCGACAGGGGAGGTGGACAAAGGGGGGACAGATTGAAACAATGATGACATTCTGCAACACAAATACACAATATACACATTATCACAGTCTCACATATTCACTACTGATTTCTCAGGAGTCTCAGGAGTGAGAGGTGGAGAGACCGACTGCTTTATTAGTTATTTGCAGGTCTGTCTTGTCGGCCACATTTAGAATGAAAATGTAGATTTGCCTAATTTTGCTACAACAAAACAGAAAATAAACGAGAAATGGCCAGATTGAATATTATTGCAACTTATTTGTTTGCCTGTAACATTCACTGCATGATCTAACGGCAATGGTGCAATTAAAAAACAACTATTATCAAAAAAGACCGTCATCAAACATGGCTAAATAATGTCCGCTTATTTGCTTCAAATAATCAAGTAATTTCTTGCAAAATGCATCATTAACCCCTTAGGTTATGCGTAAGCAGCACCTTTTGTCCTTCACCCCTCTCGCTCTCCTCCTCGGAGCAGGGCATGAGGATGACGTTGTTGATTTTGCCAAAGGAGCCGACCAAGTCAGTAACTTCTTGCTCTGATGCATCTTTCGGGATGCCCGTGAGATAAACCAGACGATCTGCGACAGAAGAGTCCTGGGCGGCCGGAGTCACTACTTTCTTCTTCTTCTTGGCTGGTGGAGGCTTGGCAGACTAGAAACCAACAGCACAGGTTTCAAGTTAGTTTTAGGAGAAATAGAACAGAAAATACTTCATTGTTTACCATTTGTGTGAAAAAGGCAGAAATCTGTCTTTGCTCACATGTGCTGCAATAAAAAAAAAGTACATGAAAAAAAAAACAACATATCACATCTAAATACAACACATTAAAAATACATTTACATAGAGACGCAATAGAAGCTACATTAAAAAGAGCACCGGGCACTTGATGGTGAGGACTGAGTCAGGGTTAAGAAAAGAAATAGAAAAATCCAGTGTGAGTTGACCAAAGGCAAACTACAGCTATAACTTTGACTACTTTAATCAGTTACTTTGATTTATTCACAATGACAATGTTTTGGGGTTTCATAACCGTAGACTCAGGAATAACTCAGTATCAATTAGTCAAGCTGCTAGAACTAAGTTATTTGTAGCAAAACAATGTTATTTTCTGTATTAAGTTTTACAATACTAAAGAGGGGAGCACCCACTGCGTCAGTGGCCTTGGCACTTGCCATCTTAGTCGTCTTAGTTCCAGGCTTTGTCGCGGTCTTGACAGTTTTGGTGGAGGACTGTAACGGTCCATGTTTGGTGCTGTGACTCGTCTTGGAGGAGGATGGATGTCGGCTGGTGTCGGAAGAGAACCTGCCTGAATCGTCATATGGGCGCTTCACACCACTGCGATAGGAACCCCCTGTAGACAGGGAATGAATCAGAAGGAGAGCAGGAACACAAAAAAATAGTGAGAACAAATATGTACAAAGACATTAACTTCACTTGGTTTGGCTTATGCAGGTTTGTGAAAAACCTGATAACCAAAATGCTCATGTACATGTAAACATTCATGCTGCCCCCTTGAACAACCTCTCTTCATCACCAGCATGAAGAGTACACCAAGTATTTAATAAACTGCTAATTACTAGTCCCAATATGCATTAAGAAATAATATCAATTTTTTAAAGGAACACAATGATACATTTTGACATCCAGTGTACCTTCAGTGCCAAGACTTACAATAAACAATGAACTGGAAATGGATTAGAGAATACCAATACCAATTTTGCAAATCAGCTTTAGGACACCATTCTATTAATGACTTAACTTTGATAGTGAATGTTTCAAAATGTTAAACCTATTACAATTACTTATGTCATGTTATTGCCATATTTCCCAACTTTGAACACATTAGGCCTACCAGGGTAGTGCTGGTGGCGAGGGTGATGGTGAGGCAAGTAGGGCCTGCCATGCAGCCTGTGGGGATGGGGGCCCACCCCGTGTCTGCGAGGAGGACTTGGGGTAGGAGAACCAGAGAGGGATCGAGACACGGAATGGGATGGAGAGTGATCCTTGGGATCCCACACAGCTCGGCTGCCATACCGTCCACTCCGACTGGATTAAAGACAACAATCATTAATACACACAACCAGTGAAATTACAGCGGAAATAACACAACCACACTGATGCAACTAGTGCGATCACTGTGACAAGTTTCACTTTTACACTCAAAAGTAGCCCCGTTGTTCTCAA
The DNA here is from genome assembly GCA_027495735.1 of Lutjanus campechanus. Classification (NCBI taxonomy): domain Eukaryota; kingdom Metazoa; phylum Chordata; class Actinopteri; order Lutjaniformes; family Lutjanidae; genus Lutjanus; species Lutjanus campechanus. The sequence goes on from JAJHUR010084362.1 coordinate 23,621, forward strand.
ACATTTATCATTAAAACAATGATAAAGAGACTAACAAAAGATCAGCATTATAACACCGTCAAACTCTTGTTTGTGTATTTTACCTACATAAATCATATTCATTTAGTTCATTTTCCCCTGGAAATCCACACCCTACCTGCAGTGGCTCTGTGCCCCACCAGTGGGGCCCGCCCTACACTTTGAGAACCATGGATTTAGTCTAAACTTTACGCAAAATATCTGAAACAAATAGAACACTTTTCAAGTGGATAACCAACTAACCTAGTAAGATCTGTGTCAGACTGTCTGTTTGTGCACAGTCTGGTTATTTGAAATGTGGAGGAGCCGCCAAGTAACAGCAGTGACTGCTGGTCACAGCTAAAAACAGATTATTGGAAACATAAGAGCAGAGTCCGACTGACCTTGGTAGATTTGGTTTCCAGTCAGGGTACCTTCAGGGACACACACAAACACCTGTTAGCATGTCATTCAACATCTTCTTTCTGCTAAACTTGTATTTAAAATTAGTATGCATTTAAGAAAGCAACGTAAACAGCAGAGCAACCATATATTTCAGTTTGGACCAACGCCAGTCTGATGTATCTCCTGGGTGTGTAAGTTGGCAACTATTTGCCAGCACATTTGCCATAAGCAAGTCAAAAGCTGTGGTTGTTTGCCTTTCATTATCAAAAACTGCTTTATGCAACAATTTTTTTGGTTGTCTCATGTTGTTGACTGTTCATCTACAACAAAATGAAGCTGCTTCTACACAGCCTATTCAAGGTTGAACTGTTGCGCCATCATTCTGTCTCATTGTTCTGTATATATAGTTACAGACACACAATGAGGGACATTTTTGTTCTGCCTCTAATCCGCCAGTGGAGGTAGTAACCGAGCCAAAAAATGTTAAATGGTAATGAAAAATGCATAAAATGGTGAGTCGACAGCACCCTGTTGATTTACACGTTCACTGCTGTCAGGAGACAAGAGAGAAAGGAGAGAAAGCTCTCCTCACAGATCATCACACAATGTGATCCTTTCAACTTCAGCGTTGCAGAAGAAGCGACGCCCCGTTTATCCAGGAACAAATAAAAAGCTTTACATCATAAACTCATGAGGTTATCAGCTCTATGTGTGATTAGAGAAGAGCGGGGGAGCAGAATCACTTGTTACCCAGCACAGTCATCACTAGGGCTGCAAGTAACGATTATTTTCAAAGTCGATTAATCTGTTGATTATTTTTTCAACTAACTGATTCGTTGTTTGGCCTATAATATGTCAGAAAATTGTGAAAAATGTCAATCACTGTTTCCCAGAACTCAAGGTTAGGTCCTTAAATGTTTTGTTTTGCCCACAACCAAAATATATTCAGTTTACCATTAGAGAAGACTACAGAAAACAGAAAATATTCCCATTTAAGAAGCTGGACTCTTAATTATTCGATTATTATTGCAACTCTAGTCATCACAGTAGACGCTGTTGTGTTATGTCATGCCTCTTTTCAATTCCACAATGCTGTGTAAAACCACACAGTGGTACGCCTTAATAGCAGTGTTGTGTGGTTCATTGTAAAAAAGGTAAGGTGGCACAGAGGTGAGTCTGTGTTGCAGAGGTGTTGTGTGCTCTCTGTGTAAAAAGGTAAGTTAACTATGACACAATGCTGAAGATATACTGGGGATGCACCGCTTCAGCAGCACATTAAAAACGTCCTCACTTGTTGCGCAGGTCCCTGCAGGCAGCAGTGTGGTTGACGGTGTTAATGTGGTCAACCCAGTCCTGAAGAAAAACGACAAATGGGAATGGGAATGTCACAATCAGAAACAAGGGGAAACAATCCTCAACAAAGCTAAATTCACATTTCATACATTAAGATAAACAAAATAAGCTAATTCTAAGCACTCACATACCTCATTTCTCTACAGAGAAAGACTTCAGTACTGACACAAAGAGCTAAAGTAAATCTTTGTTCCCTGGTGTCATTTTTTAACATGGTGGGAAAACCCTGAACTGAAAGTGGAGGCCCAGTTCTTTGATCCCATATTCATGTTCAAATTATGTTCCAGCCGCTGGCAGAAGTACAATGCAATGCTTAGTTTTGTCCTTGAATATCAGATCATTCATGCTGGTAAACATGTTCTGTATCCATTGTCCTCAGTGTGACTATCACCATTAATACACTTTACATCACTGGCAGAAAAAACAGACCAAAAAAACAAAACAAAAAACAAAAAACACACACAAACAAAAAAAACAAAAAAAAAACGATTTGTCTTCTTGTTTCAAATGCTGCCCAGTTAATTTACTAAGTTATGTTCCAAGGCCTGAAGACGGCAAATCATTTATTACACATTACCTGGTCAACCACCAGTCTCTTGTCTATGTTTTATGAAATTCCTGTCACAGCCTATGACATATGACAATTTTGTTCAAAATGAAAGAAAACAAATTCCTGTGTTTACCAAGTTCACAATAAGTCAGATAAACCAAGAGGTTTACAGTTGCAAAGCTCTTGTAGCTCTTAACAGTCGTGTTGACAAGGACTGCTTTACATTCTGGTACATCATGACATGCGATTACCTGAACACCAAGGAGACTAGGGGTGTGCCAATACATCGATTCTTAGATGCATCGCGATGCGACACGTGACGATCAATAATGATTAACAAATGTTCAAAAATCGATTATTTTCCATGATAGTGAAATCACAGAAACACAACCGCAGCACCTGGAAGTTGGCCGGAACAAAAAAAAAGCCACCCGGACATTTTTAAGGGACGGACTCATAACGGACTGTTAGCCAACACGGCGGAAGCTAACTCACTGGCTACTGTCACTGAGCGTGAGGTTCACTCTTCAGGGTTGAAATTAGGGGCGGAACAGATCGCAGTTGATCCGTGTTTCATACGGATCGCCTTCCATGGTTCGGCACGCATGTGATCCACGGACTACGTGTGAGCATCATAGTTTTACTGTCACTGTTACTTTTGTATAAGTTATAATACCCGAAATCTCAATGCAGAGTTGCAGTGAAAAGACAGATGCTGCTGTGTGCAGCGCATCTCTGAGAACAGCGACTGATTTAAAATCCGTCACATCGTCTTGAGTGAAATCCAGACCATGACTTTTTTCACTGATGTAACT
>JAJHUR010084363.1:0-21065 GCA_027495735.1 Lutjanus campechanus
AGTAGCAGTGGTCATATGTTCAGAAGTTAATGTGCACCATTTATTTCAATAAGAATAGACTACATATCACAAAGCTCAGTATAATTAAGCAGCAGCACAGACTCCAAAATGAAAAATGCTGGATAAGCACCTCTCTAAAACCAACTGAACATTATAACCTTCATGGACGAATAATTTATTGTACACTCCTAGAAAAAAGGGTTCTTCCTGAAAGGCCAAAGCCAAAGCTTCTGAAGAACCAATTTTTGAAGAAAGGGTTCATCAAGGGTTCTTTGTAAGACTAAGTTAGTAAGTTGTACTATAATATAAAAGCGTCGAAATACAAAAGGGTTCTCTGCACAGTCAGGGCGGTACAAAACTAGGCAAACTCACCATTATGAATAAGGATGAGTGGATCACCTGTCCAAAATCACTGGAACAGATATTGGGGCGGAAAGAAGAGTATAATCCGCTACAATCCATTAGCCTAACCTGTCACATAAATTGCTGAGCTAAACTTTGAGAAACATGAAGCGTCCAGCTGTTTTCACATTTCTGTTTGTGTGTTAGCAGCATTGGATGGGCCCACGCACCCCCATTCCTGTCAGGGCATGCTGCGGCCGCAACCCCATTGTAGATGTGTTCAGGCCAGGACTCTGACCAATCGTGTGCACTTTGGTGCAGATTGGACCATTTACAGGAAAGTTATAGCAATTTTGTGTTTCATGGCAAGACATCAAAATTTGATGCAAAGCCACAGCCACGCCCTTGAGTGAGTGTTAAATCTTTTAATAACCTTTGATCACAAAGTAGTCTAGATGGCACACACCGATTTTGAAGTCATTATGATGAATTCTGTAAGGGGAGTTTGTTAAAATACAATGCGTGGAAAATGCCAAACCACGAAATTGACCACGAAATCCAAATTGGCCAACTTCCTGTTGGGTTTTTTGTGCATTTGTGCATGATACATGTGCGTACCAGTTTTCATGCATATCAGTGAAACATGGCACAGGGGGCCAAAAACCATACCTGACAATTTTTTTTTACCACGACTCATGTGTGGGCCAAGTTTCTTGCATCACTGAGAGTGTTTAGCCCCTCAAAAATGCGATTGAAGAGGGCAAAGAAAAAGAATAAAATAATAATCTTAGGAAATCCAATAGGGTTCTCACACCAAGGTCAGTGCTCTGGCCCTAATTAGTGAGCTTTAGAGGTGTTAGTAAGCATACTTTCAGTCTCAAACCTACCTCCAAAGTGTCAGTGCTGGAGAAAGGTCAGGCTCCACACATGATCATTCTGCTATAGGGGGAAAAATGTTCTGCCTTGTTTGTAATTCTCTAAGTCAGTCACAGTCAAATGTAAATGTAATGTTTTGGTTTGATTGACTGAAGGACATTGCACACATAAATTGATTTAGCAAGAAAATCACTTAATAGAATTAGTATGAAACAGGTGCAGCAGATAATTAATAAGTCTACGCCTTAATTACAACAATATCCTCAGAATTTAATTATTTCCAATTATCTTTTTGTTGTGATTAATGAAGTTTAAAAAAGGTTTGTAAATTGACTACTGCCACGAGTGTATAATATCTTTATACGAGACCCTCCATGCTGCTCCATCGCCCTCCTTAGATCACATTAAGCAGCAATGGGAAGACAAACTGTGCTCACAAACATCAAAACTGTCTCAGTTAGAAATTGGTCTAGTTCATTCCTCATCAATATGCACCAGCACGGGCTACTACAGTTTACAGTTCTTCATACTGTAAGCTTAATATTCCTAGGTGCAAATTGGCAAAACTTTGCAGTAGATGAGAAAGGCCTAAAATTCATCCACAGACATATGTTTCTGGCCATGGTCATTTATCCGACGCCTTCCAACAGCTGTATTTATGGTGGTCCTGGTTAATAATTAATTAATTAAGATTACAGCTAACTAAGCCGTGGGACTCTCATCCGGAGTGAGGTCCTCCATGATGTTTGTCGATTTAAAAGATAATTTTACAAATCAAGAAAGTCACAGTTTGTGGTAGGCTTGTTGTCATTTCCTTTAGTTTTGAGTGAAACTGCTCAGTGATCTACATCTCTCATCTCGCACAATATACAGCAGTAACACCAATATCGTTGTCCCTTGTAACGTTATCTAACCTGAAGTGTTTTACCCAGTGACTCCTGATCTTTTTATCAGCCAAGCCAAAGCAAGCAAGACCTGTTACTGGTTTGATTACATCCCAGGATGAAAACACACAAGCACTGTAGCTTCAGCGGCTAACATTAAGAGGGAGAAATTTATGATCTTCACATATACACTATACATTCATATACTTCAACAAACTAACTAACAACAAACTAAAATTATCTTTTTAATTGACAAACATAATATGTGTAATTCATGGCACATTTCCCACAGCATAAAATTATTTATCTTGCGATTGACTACAATATATATTTTTTCCAAAGTAAGGTTCCATGGTGGTCCACCAGAAGTGGCAGGGCTCTCCGTGTCATTAGTTGTGCAGGTATTTGGTCGGTACTGGACAAGCTAAAATTCTTACCTGGTGATGACACGAGAAGAAAGGTTAACTAAAGTTATTCCGATTCATCCTGAGGTAACTTTGAACATGTGTACCAAAGTTAATGAAAATTCATTCGATACTTGTTGAAACATTTCAATGAAAGCCAAAAATATCAGCCTAATAGTGTCGCTGTCAAGGGGATCATCAAAGACAGTAGAATTTATCCGCTTAGGACCATGAATGTCTGTCCAAACTTTAATGGCAATCCAGTTAATCCAGTATTTCGGCTGGACCGAAGTGGTCATCCAGTTAACCAAGCCACCTACCAACAGAAAGACTAATAGTTATCCCTAAAACCATGGTGCCAGCATGGCTAAAAAACTGTAGGCCTACCACCATCTCCAAAAAGATGGTTGGAGGACGTAATAGCACAACTCAGAGTCCCACAGTTGAAGCATACTACTTAAGGCCCAGCCTCAAAATGTCTGGCAACCTTTTCTATCCTACTGAACAAATCCTGATAGATGTATAGAATGTAAAAGTTTCACCCCTATCTTTCTCTTTTTCCTGTTTCCTTTTTTATTATCCCTGGATATTATAAAGTCATTATGTATGGGACACGTGAATCTGTGAACATGGTTTGCTTGTGAAATACCATATTATCCCCTTTCACTCATTTTGAGAATCTCCATCAGCTATAGTACAGAACAATTGTGTAAAGGTCCCACATATCAACCTGTGACTTGTGTCCTAATGCAACACACACCGTGGACACAATTATCAGTTAATCTCCTGCTGACAGACGTAGAACAAACGTGTCACCTCCCTGACACCCTCTAAATAAAGCCATCATCGCAGCTGACAAGCTGGGTGCAACGCACATCTTAACGTAGTGCAGTGGCAAGCATTTAACTTTCCTTCCACGCCAAGTCTCCTTTACTTGTCTATTCCATGAATTATCCACTAGAGACCTCTCTGACAGGGAGGTCAGTTGGGGTGAGCATTCAAATCAATAGATATGCACTAGAGGAGCTCTTTTTTAAACTGGACCTCTCCCTGAAGGAGGGAGTGCAAACACAAAGGGAATGGTAATGGCTATACAAATGATAGATTGAAGCATAACAGCAAAGGGCATCAGATATAAGGGGTACAGCATGTTCCAGTGCCATTTTTTCCTTCCTGATACTGATTCCAACACCTGAACTTTGAGTACCAGCCCATAGGAAGGTAAAAATGCAGGTGCAAACTCTGTGCAAAAGTTACCGACAGAGGCAACAAGCCTAAATTGCCTCCACCAAAAAGAGGTGAAAATTAGGGTGTCCACTCAGGTGTCATCTTTCCGTCACTGCTGTTCAGAGGTGGAGCTGATACATACCTGTGACTACTGCAGATTTATTTGACCTGGGAATGAATGCCAATTGTACCCTTCCCCATTGAAAACAAAAGCCAGGTATTTGCAAGTTTCATTGCTATCATTGTTGTGTGGCTTGGCTCGGGTAAAAAAAAAAAAAAAGAAAGAAACGGACAGACAGGATGCTGCTGCTGGAATGAAGCAGGGTTTCAACCTAATAAATGATGTTGTATTGATGCATAGACTTGTGTACTTGCCGATCCCTAAATCCAGTATTTTAGTCTGTATTGTAGGAACAACCCTATAAGACCCCCTACACAACCACCCGCTCCTTTTTATGCCCCGTCCCACATTTTTATGTTGCCAATCACTGTATCCCCACAAACGCCCCCATGTTGCAACACTTACAGTGAAAATAACTTTTAATAAGTCCGGTCCACTCTAGCAAACAAACATAGAACAGGGAGAATATTTGCATTTAAACCCAATCAAAGAGGGTATTGTCACACCAGTCAAATCCATGGTGTATGCTACAACCAATAAAACTTTTTCAGTGCTGTGTTATATTGTTCTGTTTGATCTGTTCACCTAGCTAGCTAGACTAACCTAAGCTATCAATATTGCAATAGATTACATGCTTCTGCAAACGTCAGAATGACAGTGCTTAAAAAAGTTAAATAAATTCAAACAAAAATGAACTTCAACTAAATGATGTTACAACCCTGATGTACACAACTGAATTGGAGCCTGCCCATCAACCCTAGAACCAGTGCAGCCAGAAGAATCCCAAAGGTGCAGATCTGTGCCCGCTGAGACTGTTCAAACCACCAGCACTGAACCAAAACAGGCTAAAGCTTGTTTATCTTGTCAAAGAGTCCATTGGTTCTCTCTAGAAAGGGTATCTGACAACAACAGTAATAAGCCATCAGAGCCTCTGTAGCCTATTAATGGATAAACATGTCTGAAAGGACTTTGTGCTGTTCTCTTTATTTCTGAATGTTTACCTCTGAGTCATCTCCCAGTAGCCTATTCACAGAGGAGGGGAATAAAGTACAAACTTCAAACTAAATGGGTGGGACAACAACACATAGAAAAGACGATCCCTTGTGTATCCATCAGTGCATCTCACGCAAGACAGATGCAACAAGATGAAAACAACATAAAAGATGTAACAAGATGAAACCACCATCAGCCGTCAGAATGACTCTCAAGCAGAACTCAGGTGTAAATCATAACTTGAAACCACCTTTTATTGCATTAAAAGTCTAATAAAATCAAACTGAAAAGAAAAACAAACACTTGAGCAGACATCAAAGTGATAAAAACGACCTAAAATGACGGAAACCATGTTAGAGAAGCATTTGTTTAAAATGTTTGGCCCATGTCCTATCACATTAACACTGGGGAGGCAGAATTTATCATCTATACTGCAGCCAGCCACCAGGGGGCAATCGAGATGTTCTGGCATCACTTTTGGGGAGCTCTTTCTATTTCTATATATGTCAATGAATGAAACAGACTGTCCATCAGAAGGCTACATTTTACTAGAATATTTTGAGTACATTTCAGAGTGCATACTTTTTTTTAAAACTTTTTCTCGAGTAAAGAAGTTGAATCAACACTTAAAATTTCACTTGAGTCTTTTTGACATAAGCAAGCCACCTCTGCTTACAAAGCTATAGAGGTTAGCTTAGCTTACTAGCTTGAAACAGACTGAGGAAACAGATGGAGATGGAACTTAGCATCACAATGCTAGTCAGAGTGACTGATGGAGAGGAAATTGTGTGTGTCCAAATGCTGAGAGGAGCATTGGTGAAGCAGCAACTGAATGCAGCTGCTAAGAAATATTTGGGCTGACGATAACAAGGATATAAAGAGGAATTGTCTTGTTCAAAAGAAACTTCTAGAGGCCATTTTCAACCCTCAACTTTTGTTACAAAGACCACATTTGTCCACTTTTATTGTTCTTCTCTCACTGTCCGCATGCTCTTTATACATCAAACCAGCCACCAGTACAACAGGAAAGCACCTGTAATCTGTACTTAACGGTAATTTAACGTCAACACAAACATGAACAGCCCTGTAAACTTATGGGTCCAACATTCTGGTCCCCACAAAGCTGGTCGGACCCCACATGTACCGTGGGATGTCAGGTCCTGATTTGTGTCCCTGAACAAGTTCACTCACATGCACAACCTCTCACAGGGACTTCTTCAACTTACTTCTCACTCACTAAAACATGGAGTATTAGAATCCTCTATTACCATACCATAACTGATTCAGGATTTCAAAAAAGAAATCACATTGAAAAAAAAGTAATTATTCTGGTGTCTGACTTTCCAATCACCCGGGAGGGGTGGCAAGTTGCATGCATACATTTTATTCGCATGGTTTTTAAGATTCATGAGGTTTCCTTTGAGGCATGAAATTCAGGCACAGAGTCTGAGAATTATGTAAAGCACATGTTATTATAATTTTAGTAATTCTGCACTCACAAGGAAGAGTGTGCTACTTGTAACAGTACGTATTAAGGAGGAATTATCATAACACAAGATCATCACAGCTGTTGCATCGCTGCAGATAAATTACATAGTTGACTCAATAATTACCTTAATGTCAAGGTCATTAGGAAGCAAGCAGCCAATATCTATCTCCCTAAAGAACAGACTTGATTAGGATAATTACATGGCATAGTCATGCTACTGTGATTTGCAAGATTAATTACTGCTTTCCATATAGACAAGCACTGATGGATGGATATTTATTGAATATGAAGCCTGGTGACAGTAAATTGATGGTTATGGACAAGGCCTAAGTTGTTCAGGACCCAGGCTTTTGTCAATCATTGTGCCATCCATTATAATGAAAGTAATGAGATGTAAAATTGAGTCTAAATGGAGTTTGAGATTTATGTACTTCGCCATCAGATGTTCATTACTTGAGAGGAAGAAGAAGTTTATTATAAAGTCCTGTCATCTGTAGTAATTACTGGACTCAAAAAAGGTCTTTGTCTGCCTTTTTCACACAAACACAAAGCCTTAAATTAACAACCATATGAGCAAATGTGCACACCCACACACACTTGGTCTCTTCTTATAATACTGTTCCTTGTTTTTTTGAAATTATAATTGTGCCTCCATTCTGAGGACACGCTAGGGCCCTCTGAGCACAAAAAAAGATTACATTCAACAATAAATTATGTTTTGTAGAGAAAATATCATCACGCCTAGAATATTTTAATTTGAGCAAACAATCTATTATCAATAAATTGATACGCCTCTCTGCTATTATCCACATAAACGCACAATATACCTCTCACACTCCATTATAGTGACCACATACAGTAAATTACCACAAAAGAACTAAAAGGGAAGAGCGGGCGCCCCATATACTGAGGCTATCAGTCCTAATGTGCTGTCCCACTCAATAAAGGCAAAAAGGCCCAAAAAATAAAAAATAAACAAGAGAAGCAAAAGTACTACCACTTTCTGCTAGCAATCCCACAAAGCAATGTGTCACATGTTATGCAGAAGTTACACATGCTTTTAAGGTTAGATGTAGAACACTGTTTGACAAAATCATGTCTTAGATTTGGATTGAACAGACCAGAGAATTAGAGAGCGGACAAATGAGGATGTGCTTATTCTGACTTTTTAAAAAAGAAAAAAAACTCTCATATCTATTTTAATCACTAACCTTACAGGATCTTACAGTTTCTTATATTCCTGTGTTTAATTTTTTTTTTTTTTTTTTTTTTTTTTTTTTTTTTTTTTTTTTTTTTACATTTAATAGATAAATAGTCCTACCAAATCACAACAAATCAGCATGGCACCACAGGAACACAATATAAAGTTTCCATACATTAATCTTGGAATCAGTTGGTACCTGTCACTGTGTATGGATATTTTAATTATGTTGACACATCAATATTTATATTATATGTTTTCATCATTGTTTTTGATTATGTCTGCACGCTGTTTCTACACTGCCATCTTGGCCGGGTCTTAAATATGGGTTAAATAAATTTAAAAACAATAGTTCTTTAAGTCGTTTATTTTTAATTTTATTTCTCCAGTTAGTGTGGATTTCTGTGTCATTGTGGCCTGACAGCTCATTTGCTTTTATTTCTGTCATTTTAGTTGGTTTATCTTTATTAATCATGTTTTTTTTAACAATAAATGTAAACCGTTTCAGCAGATGTTTAATTATCATTCTGCTTCCACTTTAATAACTCTTTATGTTCCTCCCTGTGTGCCCCTAGACATAACTAAAGGTCATAACATGATGTTTTTTTTTTAATCTATTTGTTCATTTTGTTTAGCTAAAGTAAACACGCTCACATGAATCCTGTATTGTGAATGTAAAGCCCCTCCACAAACAAGAACGCACAGAGAATTTACATCAGTGAATCTGGCCTCATTTAGCTGCTCCAAATCTGAACAATCTGTACTATTTTCTGTCCAGACAATTTAGCTCATAACCTCGCTTTCACCTCATCACTGAGTCATCACTGGGCATGATTGTTCTCCGTAGGGCCATACCTGCACGCTGACTGACTGCGCCCGATTACTGCAGATGCTGTTGCCATGTTCATGCCTTTTTGATCATGCCTAACCATCCGTATCCCCCTCTGAATGGCTGATAAGCTGTCTGAATAGGTAAATATATTACTGAAGCCTCATTACAGGACTAATCCAACTATTTTATGTTTCATAGAGTCAGATTAAGTTATAAAACTCAGTGCTTCTACATTTGTCATGATGAATACTGCTATCATAAAACAGAAAGCACGCACTGTAACTGTGACAGCATAATGACAGAGTAATACATCTGCAGTCAGTGTCTCATTTCAGTCCAGACTATTGATCCTATGCATTGCTAGGACACTATGCTAATGATAACGTCCCATGAATGATGAGGTAATTGGATGATATGAAGAAAAGGGGGTGGAAAACAGTCATTATAGAACTCTCAGGAGTTCTCACTGCGCTTTGCTGATTATAGTAATAAACATTTCAAAAACACTGACATTCCACCATACAGATGATACCCATGATGCAAACTTACTTTTTCCTCTAATGCTTATGTATATTTTTTGTACAATGTGAGGAACAGATCGGGTAGTAATAGGATTTGCTCAAAGTGTTTTTTCAGGTCCGGTGAAATAGAATTATAACTGAAAACTGGTGGAAAATGCTGTCACATCTTTTTCAATCAACATGTAATAACTTGAAAGGTGCATGAGTGTAAAATTATAGATCTGGAAATTCTGGTAACCAAAAATGACTTTCCACCTGAAGAGGAGAGGAAAACACTTGTGTAACCGTGGTAACTGTACTCAATAAAAAGGGCGACAGCTTTGGCTTCAAAATGCTTTGACTCTTCCTTAGTCCCACCCTTTTTCGCTCTGTGCTCCAATGACAGTTGAGCAAACTTGGTATACGTGTCAACCTTCTCCTTTCTTGTTTCCTGTACTTAGGTGTGCAGTACGCTAGGCTCATCTATATTGAAAAGAAAACATCACTCATTAGCAAGCTAGTTAGCTTGCATATTGCTAATATTAGCTGGCGTTTCGCTAACATTAGCTAACTTAAGTGACCCAATATGGTGTTTAACCAGGAAAAGAAGAAAGTTGACAGAGGTACCATGTTTGCTCAACTGTTATTGGAGTACAGAGAAAAATGGGGCGGGACTTTGGAAGGGTCAGTTAACCTATTAACCCACATGTCTGTGGACTGCTTGAGGACACTGGAGCACCTGGAGAAAACCCATGCAGACATGGGGAGAACATGCAGACACAGTCCCAGCAACAGAAAGGTTCCAGCCAGCTGGCAAGTTCAAACCCAGGACATAAAAATGTAACATTTCTGACAAAAATTACGTTTAGGCAAAATGACTTTAGTTTTGTTGAGTAAAACTAACCTAATTAATATGACAAGAATTTAACTCAAACTTTCTGGAAAAGACTAAATCAAAATCAGGTGCCAATACTAACCCTGTGGGTGTGGACATACATGTGCTACCTACATGACACCCGAGCTATGTCTGTCTCCTTCGTTGACCCATGCTGGACTCTACTAAAATTCACCCTGTGAAGTTAGATCCTCAAATATGTCAGAGGGTAAATATAGCGCACTCTGTGGCCAGTAGCATGTGATTATCCTGCTTCTTTTCACCTGCCAGCGATGAGCTTCACCACCTGTCCCCCTGCAGGTGTGCCTAGCTTGCATGAGTCACTGCTGCAGTGAAAAGATGAGAATCATTCCAGACTTACTCTCACAAACACACAACTGTGTTCATTGAAACACGTTTCAGTCTACCCCTGCACCACCTGTGCGAAATGTCTGGAGCAAACTAAATAAATCTAAACAAACCTTTACGGTTTGATAACTTGGAGACTTGGATTATACCTGACAAGCAGTATGGAGGTATTTTATGTTTTGTTTTGTTTTTTTGTTTTTTTACAGTTGTTTTTTCCTTTTGAAAACTGGTCATCATTCACTTCCATTGTTTGGGAGATTCTGCAAGGCTGTTTTTGACACTCCAGAAGTGTTTTGTGGACTGAAAAACTAAACTCGACCTTCAATCAGTGCGAGGGTGTTGAGATAATGCCTCGATTTTCATCTTTGGGTAAACTATCCCTTTAAAGGACTCACTAGTCAGACAGTAAAATGCACCTACATAGGTGGATTCATATCACGTTACTCTGCTTCAAGGGCACTTTAGGGCAGTTAATCCACAGGTCATAAAAAATAATATTCTGATTAATAATGGATTGAATGCACGTGAGAGAAACAGGGTAAAACAGTGTACACAATTATACTCAAAGCACAGCAGCATTGTTTAAATCAACTACATTTACAGTTGGATAGTGATATAAGTTGTCTTCTTTTGCCACTTTATGTGTAGTTAACAACTCAAAGTACAAACAGCTTTGGGCCATAAAAGGAAAATAACTGTATTTTTATTTTACCATTGCTTCTCTCCTGACTGATGGACATAGCTTGTAAAACCAAAGCTGACATTCCTTCTACTTTCATGTTTGTTTGTTTTTTTACAAAACTATTTTTTCTAAGTCACTGTAGCTCACCAAACTAGATTTCTCCCTTGAGTAACTTTCTGTAATTCAACTTCTTCCAGTGTGAAGTAATTGACAGCTTGTAAAAGTAGCTTCCCTAACACTGCTTTTCTCTATTTGGTGAGCCATTTTTCATCTGCCAGTCATAATGTCGGTGCACAAGTCTGCACATTATCTTTTCATACTTTCTAGACTTACATCTGCACTCTTCCTCCACAGTGAGTGACTGGGAAAATCTGCTTTTTTTATCCAGATCATGTTGCTCAGCTGATAAATCTCTGATATACCGTACTTTAAGGGGGGAAAATGACTTTGACAGACTGCAGAACATGATATGCACTGTTAAGTATTCCAAGCACCACCATGTCAGCTTGATGACAGATGACAGAAACTCTGGAGGAAGTTTACAGTGCCTAAACTTTTCTGCTGAGACGCAGATATTCTGTCGGAGGCGTCCTGAATCCTGGATAGCCTCACAAATTTGACTGACTGACCAACAGTCTCCCTGTCCTTCAGACGTGGGAGCCAACCACAAGGAGTTGTCAAGATTTATGAATACAGTAACAGACACAAAGAGAAAAGAAATCTTAAAGGTGTAGGTATTACCTACAGTAGAAGGTGGTTGGCACACTAACAGTTTGGAGAGGCGGAGAGGATCACCAGCACAGAAGCTAAGCAATGATCTGCTGTGGGCCTTTTTTTTAAGTGGCTAAAATAGCTTTTGTTGCCGACTCTGTCCACAGCAATTCATTACTTAGCCTCTGTGCTGTTGCCCCTCTCTGTTTCTAACTGGCATGACTATCAGTAAGTACCTCATACAGCCCCTACATCAAATAATCTATCAATAACTTTCAATTTAAAATATTACGATATACTTACCCTGAATGCAAAATATAAGCTATTGCAAGCTTGAAAATTGAGAGAGACTCACCTCTTACTTATGGCTACTTCAAAAAGCAAAGTGCACCACCAGACCAAAGAAAAATCTTTGAAGTGAACATAATCCAAAACAGAAGTATCAGACAGCAAAAAAAAAAAAAAAGGTTTATCTAAAGTTCACCAACTTTGCAAAAAGCACTTGCTAGTTTTCCTGCAGTCTGAGCCACGCATGATTTACTGAAAATGAATAAGCATCTTAATTTATCAAAACATACTCTATAATTATACTTCATAAATATTCTCCTCATAAGAATTTACTTTATATGCGGGGAAAGGAGCAGCCAACCCTAACTTTGTATTTGCATATAGTGTAAGAGTTGGCTGTTTGCCCAGCTAACCCCAAATAGACCTCTTATTAGAATTTTAAAGTAAGCATGATATTAACTGGGCTCCTGATACAAGGACAAATATATTGAAGCCCATTTCCACCAGTGTGATGAAAAAAAATCAAAAGATCCCATGAGTCATTTAAATTGGAAACTTTGTCGAAATAATTACTTGGTATCTCAAAATAATGACTTAGTATTGCAACATAAAGAGAACTTTTCTCAAAACTAAAAGAGGTCACTCGGTGCTTCACCATCTGTTGCCTGACGTGGGTCAGGCAACAGATGGTGAAGCACCTACTGCAAAGCCACCGCAACTGCCAGATGCAACTAGATGAGATTTGCAAAGTTCTGCCCACATTAACATGACCTCCACATGTGTTGTCCCGAGCTTAAGAGATTTCAAAACTGACGCAGTTGTTGATCGCTTGAGGCCCCGAGCGACAGGTTCAGAAGAGTGAGAGTCAGCTGTCATATAAAACAGAGCTGTCAAAAAATAGAATTACTGCCTCACGGTTGTATGTCTCCTCCAACCAGTCAGAGGACTGATGGAGAGCTGAACATTATGATGTCACAGCAAAATTGATCTTTGACCTTTTGGATGTAAAATGTCATCACCTCATCAATTTATCCTATTAGACTTTTGTCGCTCAGGAATTCTTAAGTAATAGTCAAAAATGTGTTTAGTCGGGCAACTTGACCTTTCACCTCTGACCACCAAAACCAAATCAGTTAATTTTTAAGTCCAAATGGTTGTTTAAATCAAGTCTGAAGAAAATCCATCAAAGTGTTCCTGAGATAATGCCTTTATGAGAACGGGATGGACATGAGGTCAAAGTGACCTTTGACCTCCAAAATCGAGTCAGTTAATCCTTGAGTCCAAGTGAACATTTGTGCCAGGTTTGAAGAAATTCCCTCATGGTGTTCTTGAGTCATCACATCCAAAAGAATGGGACGACCCGAAAATATAATGCCTGCCGCCACGGCTGTCGCCGGTGTGGAGCTGAAGAAAAGAATTCTGAACCACAGAGGTCCTTCAGCGTACAGTCATAAATGGTCACAAACAAATTTAGGCTGACAGGTCCAGTAGTATGCGAGATTAGCTTCGGACAAGATGCAGGTCCGTTCACGCACACACACACACCCTCATGCATGCACACGTGAAACTTATCACATTATCCCCCGGCAGGGATAACGTTAATAATAATGACATTGTCTCTCAAAACAATGAGTTAATATCTCAAGATAATGACTTAATATTTAATTTAAAAAAACGTTCAATCAATTTTTTTTTTTAACTTTCTCAAATTATTCTGAGAAAGTTTCTTATTATAATGACTTAAAGGATCATTTTTTTTCCCGATCACATTGGCAGAAATGGGCCGCCATACAACTTAAAGACATCTTGTAAATGGTTGCTAATTTACCAAATGGGCAGTAGAATTTTCTACTTAGTAAGTGATGAAATTGATGCTGTATTCACATTTTTATGTCAAAATCCAATCATGATTTCTTCCTGGTAAACAAAATATGTGTGTTTATGTAGGGTTCATCATGACATCCACCCATCAGTCAATCCATCTTCAACTTTTAGCAGCACAGTCGATACGAGGTCGATACTCTCGAAATAATGTTTGATCCAGACGTGCAGGCTCAAACGTAAATAAGAGCAAACAGAAAACACCCTTCCTTCATTTATATCAAACTTTTTCAACTCATCACTGTTTTCCAGCAATGATACTGTATCCTTTTGTGCTCCACAAGACAAATACTGTGCAAACATGAGGCTCCTTCCATAAATTCGCTGTCATGTCTAAATGAAGTTGTAAAGAACATTTATGTAAGACGCCTACAGTTCAGTATGTCTGAATGAAAAAAGAAAAGCCATCACTAACAGCTTGATGAAGCCAACAATGTGACCTATTCTGTGTGTGAATAGGGCTTGATTTGCACATTACATCTCATTTGTTTAATCCAAACAAAAAGCTAAATGTCAAAAGGACAATTTGTGTGGTTTCACAGGAAGTCACTGTGCTTTGCCAAGAAAACGTTCCAGCCCTGCCCGTATAACCACATTTATCTCATAGTTTTAACATTTCAGCTTTTGTACAGATTAAACAAACCAGATATAAATTCTGACAGTGAGCATTAGGTGCTGGCTAACAGGGTCTTTTTAACTTTGGATGGAGCTAGTTTGGCTCTTTTCCCATTCCCAGTCTTTATGCTAAGCTAAGATAACTGGCTGCTGGCTGTCACTTTATATTTAGCCCGCAGACATGAGAGTGGTATCGATCCTTTTCATTTAATCTCATAATAGGTAAATTCTGCCACTAGGGGTCTCTCTCACATTAAAATAAGAACAAAGGATGTATTTGATGACCTTGTGAATTAGCATGGGATCTTGGGAGTTGTTAGCTTAACTTTTAAACAACCATCATAGCTAATGTTCGGTTCAGTTTTATTCACATTACATTCAGTCACTTTCGCCAACTTCCTTCCTCACTCTCTGATGTATTCAACAATTCTATGTTTTCCTGGAAAAACTAGCAACTAGCTAGCAACGGCTAACAGGAAAAACCCTGTTACCTTGAATAAATTATGGATTTTTCCATTTGTTGGAAAGATTTGGGATAATGTAAGTATACAATTCAACTAACAATATCTAGCCTTTAGACATTTTAAATCTGAAATATTACATATTATAGCTTTAACTGACATAAAGCAAATAGGTACATTTTCAGCGTGTGTTCCCAAAGGTTAATTTCTGAAGTTAACTCCTTAATAAGATGTCATTATAGCCCGCATTTGAAAAGTACAGACATCCTGTCTGTACTCTGGACTTTAATTGAGTCTCTAAATAAAGGCCAGATGAGTGTACAATGTGCAGTCATTAGATATGGTCTGCTGTGAAAGGATGTGAACAAGTGGTCATGGGGCTTAAAATACTTCAATGTACTGCAAGAAAATGTGGCACCAGGGCATGGATGTGTGTCATCAGCACAGACTCTTTGGCTACAAATTAACACAGGAAATTGAAACTGAAAGGTAACCGAGGCAGAAATTAAGATAATAGATTGTTTTTTCCTAAACTAAATAAATTAATTTTAAAAAAAGGAGTCAAAAGGATTATCTGCCATGTTTGTAATCATGGTGAAACAGCAATTTGCGATCTTTAATCTACTGATTAGAGCCAGAAGTGGGCTGATATCATACTGGCATTATAGACTGTGTCTGCAGATAATAGCTGTCACACAGAGGTGGACCAACAGAGCATCAGAGTCACTTAAGTTCCTATGGGTGGCAATTGATGACGCACATTTTGTGAAATATAGCTAAATGGAAGGATAATTAGCAGTGTTATGAGGGGTGTGAGAACAGTGATGGGTGTTTATTTTCACATGGCATGTTTGATAAAATGAACAACAGCATCAGAATTCATGCTGCGATGCCGGTTATTTATTTGACCTGATGTGACCTCATTTAAGCCTCATAACTTCCTTCCCAAACATACCCCAGTGTCTCAGCAGCTCAATCCAGAGCCCTATGCATCCGCAGCAAAATACTGAAAACGTGTGCTATTATATAAACAACTGTGTGGGCCTAGTATTTAATCATAAACCGAAGTACGGGGCAAATTGAAATTTTGACTTGATAATGGTTCAAGATGAAAAGTCACATGAATGTGTGTCATCTCATGGTAATCCATCCACCAGTCTGAGACATTTCAGTCTGTCTATCTAGAGATATTTCACAGGATAAGTGAAATTTTGGACTGTCGGTGGCACTAGAAGAAAAGTCAGGAGATCACCAAAGTCAAAGGATTTATCCTCTGGGGACCATGAATGTCTGTACAGAATAATATGGCAAGTGATCATGAACTGTTGCGCCACATCCGGCCCCTCAAAATGTCCCCTCTGGCCTGCAGAATGGCCACTGAATAAAGTATTTCAATATTCACAAGGCTGGCCGCCTAACAGTTGGACTAATCCGTTAGTCGATGCCAACAGTCTTAGTCAAACATGTTTTCATTTATTTGCTAGTTGCAGGAAAAAAAACATCTCAAATTCCATTCGGGAGCTACTCCCTGTGGTTTGGCCCGAGGGATTGTTGTAGCAGCTTTTTTTTGCCGGCACACTGCTGCTAACTGTGCTGTAGTTGCCAGTAGCAAGTTAGCTCAGTTAGCGGTCCTTTGGGATACAGCCTACTGGACCAGTGGAGGCCAGTTTGACAGGGAATACAGCACCTGAGATGATTTAACATTACAGCAGCTCTGACTGGACTCAGACAAGGACAGGAAGCAAGAAGCGGCTGAGGAGCACTTTTGTAAATGCACATCACCCATAGTGTTGATAAGACCACGCGTATTTGTTTTTGTGAAGTTGGAAATGATCGAGTCTGAGTTTTAAACAATGAGACTTGAGTGTGAGCTTATACCGTGTTGTAATGATTTAAAAAAAATGTTCAACACCAGTTAAAGTTGCCGATCAAGACTGCGTTCTGCAATTATGTTTCCAGAATTACAGATTTTAACGTTCACTCCTCAGTGACCTGTCTCTTTGGTAGAGCTTCAAAAGCATTTTCTAGATCTAGTTATCATAATTGATTTTCCATGTTTTTAGGATTCCCTTCACACTGAGATAGACAAATAAAATTAACATTATTTTTTTAGGAAAGTGAAAATATTAAAGAATTATGAACTAATTAGGCATACATATTTTTTTTTATTATTTACTTCCCCAACAGTGCTTCTTTATAAAAATCCTAGCCCTTGGACAATTGATTACCCCTGATTACCATGCCAGTATCATGGCTAAAAACATTTCTCCCTTCTGCTTTTTTCCTTTTCTGCTTTTGCACAGTATTACAGATAATGTATGCCACTTATTCAGACACGATGACTAAGTCTAAAGCAAGTTTCACATGTACTCAGAAATGATCACAGGCTCAGAGGACAGTTGTGAAGACATTCAGGGGAAATCTATTCCAAAAGTGATTTGACAATTCAGTTTGACTTGTCAAACCACTACAACTGAAGCCCTGGCCTACATGGGGGAATAATACATCCTGTTCCTGATTGACCCGAGGGGTGTCTGCATCATTCAGGCTGGATGACAGGTTCACTGACTCTCTCAATCAAACCGAGCTTCAAGCCACTGTTCAAAAAGTCAGCTGTATTCTATAATGTATTCCACGTCTCACTGTTCACAACAGACAGCCTGAAGAGGACCGATAGTGTTTTTTGCTTCAAATTGAAAAGTTCTCACCCCAAACATTTTTCAGTGTTTATGGGAGTTTGAGTTGCGGAGCTCAGTCACTGAGTGTGTTGACTCCGGCTGAAGGCTCTATCACTGTTACCGCATTGATTTTATGGCAAGACGGACATGTGTACCAACCAAGGAGGCTGTGGACACGCCTCACTTGTCCTCGCTGACACAGAAATTAAGAGAGAAGGAGTCCTAGCAGCTTTCTTAAGTCAACAGCATTGTAGAGTTCAGGAATGAAGGAAATTTCATGTTTATCATGTAGATGAGGTTGAGGCAGATGTATTGATCAGACAGAGGAGCAACGAGGGCTTTGCTCAGACTGCAGACAAATCAGATTTGTGTTCCAAATCAGATCTTTAAGACAGACTGACCTTGCAGTTATTAGCAAGTGATCAGATCAGATTTGTGTATCCAGACCATTGAAAGAAATAAAGATGGATGCTGTGGCTCCACTTCTTCCTACTGTACAAAATGAAGCCAAAATATCCCGGATGCGAGCTGCCATCTTGCCCTGGTCATGTCATTTGAAGCACGAGTCTTGACAGTAGTGATTAGAGTTCCCACACATAGCTGGCAAATACGGCTTGAAACCCCCTTTTTATAGAATTGAATAACTAAAGCCAAAGTAATCAGAAAACACGCAAACAAACATATATCAGTGTGATGAGAACTTCCCAATATGACAGAAACCTTCTTCACATTTCAAACCACCTTCAGTTTGGCTCCAATTCGCAAAAATCACATTTTATGTTGTTCTTTTCCTGTCAGACTTTCTAAAACCTAGATACAATCTGGATGTGCCAAAAAAAAAAAAAGAATTTGAGCAGTCTGAAAAAGGCAATAGATTTTCTTCAATTTATGGCCATTAGCATTAACAATCCGTCACACAGAATAGATTATCTGCTCGATGTTTTATGCTCTCATTGCAACAACAACTGACTGAACAGCTGACTGGCTGAATATTGTACAGATCTCTCAAGAGGTCCGAGAATGACATGGTCTCATGAGCACAACATCAACATGGTGATGAGCAATTTTTTGATGAATCAATAGTCCTGACAAACATTTAAAGACTTGTTTTCCTCGAAACACGGCCCGCTATTGGTTTTTTAAACGGCCAGACTTGCATTCATTTCCCATTTGCATGGAGCACAGCCGTCACCTCTTCCATTTCAGTAAACAGTAACATGAGCCAGCTATAACAAATGAAGCATAAAGAGGACTCCTTCAGAGGCAGACTCGCTGTCAGTCTGATCCATGTAGGCTGAAAGTGACTGAAACATTTAAAGTTTGAGGACAGAGTGTATCTCATCCATTAGCTTAACATTCAGACCTTCGCACCATGGATCGTCTCGCAATGCCTGACTCCATCTGGTAAACTGAGATCTCACTGTGAGATTAAAGTCTAGAAAGCATCCACTGAGAATCAATCAAATATAAAGAACCAGAGATGTTTGTGTTGTTGTGGGAGAAGCACACAGAAGGCTTTCTCCAGGCCATAATACAGAGTACACCGAGTACTCTGGAGATCTTACTGTGCTCAAAGCCTCACATCTCCTGAAGCATTGGAGTGATTTTTTGTTGTTGTTTGTTTGTTTGTTTTTTTGTCTAAGATGCATTATATTGATGAATGGACCACATAAAATTCAAACTGCACTTTTTTGCCTGAAAAAAAAAAACTCTCTCTAAAAGTCAATGATATGAATCATCAAGGGCGCAAATCTCATTACAGTTTAGGGGGAGGCAGTGGTAAAATTCAGCCCTGAACTTATCAATGCAATGTGCTTATTATGTGAACTTTTACTTTGAGCTGAGAGAAGGAGAAACCAGGTCGATGCAAATTTTATGTGAATTATTCACATTAAAAAAACTCTCTGCTCTCTTTCGAGTGGGCAGAACATCAAACTAAACTCTGTTCTAAAAGCAGGTGTTTTATGGTAGGGACTGATTTTTCCACTGTAAAAACTTAAGTTACCATTACTGAGACTCTTTTCTGATTCACTTCGATATGTGCAGGTATGGGCTGCTTCTGTCTATCCTGTAATAAGTAACTACCTGAAAACTGAAAACAAAACCTTCAAAAAGTGTGAATTGTTTCAAAAAATTGATTCTGAATCTATCAAATACATATTTACAATTACATTATTTACTTTGAAAATTTTTATTAGGGGGGATAACTTCATGTTTTTCGACATTAGAGGTTGGGATGTTCCCTCTGCCGCCCCCCAGGGAATTTTAGCTGTGTCACTGTAACACAAGATAACAGCACGGCGGGCTGCAAACTTCTCACAATTACTGAACTAAAAAACTAACTGCGAAGAAAATGGAGGGTAGCACAGTGCAGAGCAGCGAGACGAAGAACAGCACGGCTCGTTTCTGTTTGCTGCTTTGAAGCTCTCGCCTCTGTGAACGTTGGAGAAGTTGGCCAAAC
Source organism: Lutjanus campechanus (assembly GCA_027495735.1). NCBI lineage: Eukaryota > Metazoa > Chordata > Actinopteri > Lutjaniformes > Lutjanidae > Lutjanus > Lutjanus campechanus. The sequence goes on from JAJHUR010084363.1 coordinate 19,890, forward strand.
TACTTTCTAACCTCCTCCTCTGCTGTCCTGTGTGGTGACTCTTCAGCTGACAGTGCTGTCAGCAGCTCAGCAAGAGAGATGCTCTGTGGAGCGCGATGACTTTATATCTGAACTGTGACCAGGACACTCTTTTTTTTAATCTTTCTGTGTGAATATTCTGATGTTTTCGCATCACAGATGATGAACAAAAGCATTAAAATGTGAGTGTAAAACAAGTAGGTGAGTTCATTTCTCATAATTATAACTTTCTACCAAAGTTACTTTTATATTATATATTGTAAGTACATTTTAATTATAAGACGGTATAAAACTCCTTACAAATGTTTACAAAGTGTTATAAGCGGTGGGCAGTGTATTATAAGGTCATCATTCCTCAAAGTCAACATGACAACAGTGTTTGACAGAAGAGCCTGAGTCCTGAATTATACAGCAGCTACCACAACTGCCTTGACTTTAGCAGCTATCTTTATCTGAATTAAGTACATTGATTGCATAAATATTCACTCTCTTCAAGTCAATATTAAGGAGAGGCACCTTTGGCAGCAGTTACAGCTTTGAATTTATGTGAATTGATCCATATCAGATTTGACATCTGGATTTTCTCCATTACAGAATTCTTCAGTGAGCATAATTTTACTTTTTTTTTCATAGAAAAGTTTTGTATGAATTGTACATGCATTTTTTTTTAATGACAAGCAACTATGATCAAAAAGAGTCAAAACCCTGGGTCTTCAACAGGGGGTCTGGGGCCCCCTAGTCATCAACACATTATTAGCAAAGATAATTTAGTTTATTCATTAGCATTTCAAGCATTTTATCGTCATGACATTTACAAAAAGCTAGCCATGAACCCTCATTCAATCATGTAAATCACTGTGTGGCACCTATTCACAATGGCAAACTAGCTACATATTATTGAAACAAATTTAATGAGCAAGAGAGTCTGACATACCCTCCACCTCAAAAACCAGCTGTGAAAGTGCAGAAGGTGAAGCTAACTCAGTTAACATTAGCCTTGCTACAACTGCTGCTGAATGAGCAGCACAATCGAGAGAATACCTGAAAATATCCAATGCAATACATGTAGTAGGGGGGTCCCTGCTCTGTCTCTCTAACAGCTAACAGGGCCATGGTCTGAAAAGCAGTGAAGACACCTGGTCTAATCCACCCTTACAC